>JAGKTI010011057.1:0-27192 GCA_018397915.1 Birgus latro
GTCACCACCTGAAAGCCCAGGCAAATTCAAAACAACACAAAATCACAAAAGTGTCGCCCCGCGTTATGATCCATTGCGCCCGAGCATCACGGAAGTGACGACCCGCAGTTAAGGGGCTAAAGAAAACGAACTATGGAAGGGTTAACTAATTCAAGCCAGTTTAAATTACGTATTTATTTATGTATTGGGTACGAATTTATGTGTAGTACAAGACTATATTGGTTTTCACACATTTATATAGGCAATAGAAGCATTGTTCAGTCACCAAACACATCCACATATGGCACCTTCTTTTATGACTATGACATTACCACCTCATCACTTCTGTTTGTTTCTTGCTCTAGCTTCTTTATTTCTTTGTCCTCCACCTCAGGAATCACTTTCACCGTGAATTTCGTCATTGGAGAGACCGTGGGGCAACATACCTTTACTGGCCAGGTTATTGCTAACAAGTGAATTGCCCAGTGGGGGGGGGGGGGGGGGGTCAGATGGGGCCAGGCAGTATCCCCACTTGACAGCGGATAGAGGAAGGTATCCCACATATGTCTACCAATAATCACCCATGAAACTTGAAAACTACAAATTATGACCCTTGCAATTGCGCGATGTACCCATATGTCGATGGGTCTGGCTGTGACAAAATGTCGCGACGTACCCATACGTTGATGGGATTCCTCAGGCTAAAGAAAAAATTATTCTCTTGACTCATACAGGTTGAAGATTTTTGGTTGTCATGGTTGCAACAAAAGTTGTGGTTGTAGTGTCTGAATTCTCGGTTGTCATGGGTACAGTGTAAGGATTTTGGATTGTTGTGGTTACATCAAAATTTGCTGTGGTTGTAGAGTCAGAATTCCTGGTTGTCATCGAGGTTTTACTGTACGGTATAATGGGACCCGCCAGTATTCCTCTAACTGGGGTGTCAGGTTGTTGGGTGAAATGGGAGGTTGTATGAAGGTGCTCTTTAGCATAAAGAAACAAATTCAGTACAGTAACTATAGTATTTAGAGTGAGGAGGTTGGAAGGTTTGCGTGTTTGTGTCTATGTTAGTGATCACCGTGGGTTGTATGAAAACACTGGGTTCAGACAAAGGCTGTAGACTAAGTTATGATGTTGCTGCTAAATAATATGGATAAATTGAGTCTGTGGGACTTCGTCGGTTTCCTAGCACCATTTCCCTTGTGGTTTAGTTATGGATATTGAATGTTATTGTTCTCTTGTGTGTTATGCATTGTCCGTACTAAAAAGATATAGCATACAAGAAAGCATTAAGTAATTGAATTGCTTTATCAGTACAGTACATGGAATTTATTGAATGTTTGTATTCTTTCGCCAGGATATTTACACAGTTTTGTAAACTGAAAAATGCCGTTCACTGAGCCCTTAGGTTTCATGTCTAATTGGTACCATGAGGTTGGCGTGAAACCAGAATTTCACGAACTGAAAAGTATTTATTCGTTTTGTTTTTGAAGGCTCCAACATGCTTGCATGCGTCGGCCTTGGTCACCTAATGGCAACTCTCCATGCTGCTAGATCTTTGGCAGCCTCCCTGTTCAGTCCCTTAACCCTTAGGTCACACTTAATGACCTCGTCCCATGTCTTTCTTGGTCTACCCCTCCCAACCCTTCTCCCATTATTAACACTTCTCACCCTCTGCACCCAATTATCATCCCCCATCCTCTCCACATGTCCAAATAACCTCAGCCTACCTCTCCTCATCACAACACCAATACACTCCAGTCCCATCCTACCTCTCAACTCTTTTATCGTAAACCCAGCTCCCCCAGGCCTTGCACGCAGGGACGCACTGCACATCCACCTAATCATTGTCATTTCTGTACGTTTAAACCTGCGAATATCCTCTTCCTTTACTGCCCAGGTCTCACTACCATACAGCATCACACTCCTAACACATGCTGCATACAAAGACCCCTTAGCACACAAGTAGAGTCCTCTCAATGTCAGGAGAGGCAACAGCTCCTTGAACTTCTTCCAACCACTTCTCACTCTATCAACCGAGCTAACTCCAGCCCCACCTCCAGCACATAGTATGTCTCCCAAATAACAAAACTCTTCCACACACTCAAGAGACTCACCAGCAAGTTCAATCTTTTCACGCCTAACAATCTCCACCTGCTCTCCCCGACATGCTGC
The DNA here is from genome assembly GCA_018397915.1 of Birgus latro. Taxonomy (NCBI): domain Eukaryota; kingdom Metazoa; phylum Arthropoda; class Malacostraca; order Decapoda; family Coenobitidae; genus Birgus; species Birgus latro. Next base: position 2,152 of record JAGKTI010011057.1, read on the forward strand.
ACACATAAAATCAGCATTATCTTGCAGTCTACCTCTAATACCACTACATCTCTTGTACACCCATTTATCACAAACATTGCACAAGATGGAATTACTTCCCACACCTTTGTGGCAAACTGCACATGACCACTCTCCCTCTCCTCTGATTGTACTGCCACCAACCCTATATATCATCACTTTTGTTTTATCTGCATATACCCTTAAGCATCTCTCCACTTCTTAAATCTTTCCTCCACCTCCTTTTCATTCTCTACAATCAACACCAAATAATCAGCATACAGCATCTCCCACGGGAGTCCATCTCTGAAGTCACGTGAGAGGGCTTCAAGTACCATGATAAATAACAAGGGACTCAAAACTGACTCCTGATGCACACCAACAGAAAACTCATCACTCAAAACTCCATTCACTCTTACCTGGGTGCGAGCACCCATGTACATGGCCATAACCACCCTAACCAGCCACTCTTCCAACTCTAGCTTTCTCATTGCCCACTTCACCACCTCTCTAGGGACTCTGTCTAAGGCCTTTTCCAAATCAACAAAAACAAAATACAATTCCCTTTTCTTTCCAATATATTTTTCCTGAAGCTGTCGAACAATGAATGTGTCATCAGTGGTCCCCCTGCCTGGCATAAACCCAAACTGCATCTCATCAATATTCACTCTTTCTCTAATCATACCTTCTAGAACTCTCTCCATTACTTTCATTATCTGATCTAAGAGCTTTATACCTCTGTAATTTCCCCTTTCCAGGGCATCACCCTTCCCTTTGTACACATTTACAATTACACTCTTCAGCCAATCATCTGGGACAACACACTCACATACTGTATAATCATATTTATCAGGTCAATGACTAACCCCACCCCAGTATCTCCTGAGGCTTTCAACATTTCGGCAGTCAACCCAGACACACCTGCCGCCTTCCCCACCCACATCCTGCCTATTGCCTCACTCACAGTAGCGGTGTCATTCAAAGGCCAAGGGCCAAACACTGGATCTGCTGGCTCCAAACCTTCCCTATCCCAGTCAAACTCCTCATTCAACAACCGACTATACTGCTCTCTCCATGCATCTTTAATATCCTCACTGTTCACCACTACCCTTCCTTCATCATTCTTCACACTGCTCACCTACAATATCCTGATTATCCCTCTTCACCTGATATGCCACCCTAAAAATCGTATTTTTCACTGGTAAAAAATTCTAATTGGTTCTAGAGCCCCTCCGAAAGGCACTCTTTTTCTCACTTTTGAGACATAATTTTCATAAAACAGCATACCGGAATAACTGACAACCATATGCATATGATAAAAATGTTAAGAAGCGTTAAATAAATGGATCACCAACCAGAAAAATCTTCGTCTTATCCTCTGCTGAATACTTTTTCCTCTTCACACTGACTCGATACTCACGACGTTCTTTTCTCTTCTTCCCCTGAACTTCCCAGTATTTCACCGTCACCACAATTACCTGGTCCTCCAGTGAATGAAGAGGAAGCCATAATACAGTAGACCACACGAGAACAATAGCTTAACAAAGGGGAAGGCAAAAAAAAGTGACCACGGCTGCAATCACTACCAGAGCACCACACACAGTCTCACAGTTGGCTGGAATTGTGCAGACAACATGACAGACAATAGCTGACAGTCGGCTTGCCCACCGGAACCCCATATATTGGCACGAAAGGTGAATTCTTTATCGTGAGACATAAGTTCTTGGAAATTGTGGGCTTTCCTGTGAAAGGTAAATTCGTGAACCCAAATCCTGTGAAACATAAGGGCTCACTGTATGTTTAATCACATAAGGGCTCACTGTACGTTTAATCAGCTGATTGACACTAACAACCGAATTCCTGTTTGGATATTAACCAGAGGGAACACTTGGATGGTATAATCATACTGCTCAGTTTTGTTTTTAGTTCAGTACATTATTATTTTCTTTTTTTACTTCAAGATGAGAAATGTTCTATTTTTTTTCTTTTTTCTTTTTGAGAAATTTTTGAAGTGTATAGAATCTCTTAGTAAGATACTGCTGAGAGTGCTGGGCCGTTTAGTATAGAGATACAGTACCCTGATTGCTTGATAACAGGGAGTGGTATTCTGGCGTGGTTAGGAAGTGTACCAACAACTCTTCCTTACCAGTTTATTTCTGAGTCTGCTTCATTGCTATAGTCTTGTGTCATATGCACTGTGGATCAATATTTGAAAGTTGTAAGAAGCAAAGATTATTAATGAGTAGTATAGGAAATAATTTGCTAAGGAAGAGGTGCTATGGAGCCTCCTTACCTGATGAGAATACTAAGCAAAGACTGAGACTGAGATGGAGAGATAAAAAGTTTGGGTGTGCATGAGGGAGGGTGGCTTGAAGTGGCAGGTCTGGTGGGGAGTGGTGATTATGAAAGAGACTTGGATTTTTTTTTTTTTTTTCATACCCGTATAGGATGAGCTCTGGGATCTGGCTTATGGCCACAGAGAGACAGAAAAACTGTGTTGAGGTCTGGTGATGAAGTGCTTGAGTAGGTGAATGTGTGTGTGTGTGTTAACTGAGTACCAGAAACCCTTTTTTTGGTACAGTAACACCTTTTGAAGCCAAAATTTGACTGAGGTATTATTTTAACTTCATCAAGCTGTATCTAGTAGTCAATATAAACATCTTGACTTTTTAAAAAAATAATTTTTGTTAAAATCACAGTAAATTAAATTGCCTGTTGGTTCTGTAGCTGGCTGTGAAGATAACTTGCCATTCTCCCCAATTCAACAGTAATAATAATGATTGAGAAATTTACAGCCTTTTGAAAGGCATCCCTGACTTGTAATGAGTAGCTGAGGATGGCCCTAACCTGCTAGAATGAAGCTGTGTATCTCAAGTAAGGCTAATTCTCAAAAGGTGTTCTTGTAACAGTACTGTTACTGTTGGCATTCCTGACCTAACCAATAACTCTTTACTATCTCTACCATACTGTACTTTTTATTCTGCACTCAGGAAAGGAGGCTGTATTTAGGTCACACTCTTGGTGGCATACAAGGCCTCGTGGTACCTGTTTCTCAGCTATTTATTTTGTGTATTTGTATCATTTCTTTTTGTTTATAAAGGCTTCAACATGCTTGCATATGTCAGCTTTGGTCTCTTAATGGCAGCTTTCCTTGCTGCTTGATCTCTGGCAGCCTTCCTATTCAGTCTGTTATCCGTGAGGTCAGACTCTATGACCTCATCCCAGGTCTTTTTCAGTCTGCCTCTCTCAACCCTACTCTTGACATTCACACGTCCCTGTTTCTGCACCCAGTTGGCATCTTCCATCCTTTCCATAATTTCTGAGGCAATCTATGTCAGTGCTAGAAAGATAAATACCAGTGAATAGCAAGGTGTTGTGTGCAAAATAAATTGCTCAGAAAAATGTGCTGCAGAGTCTAGTATGATATCTGGACCATGATCCTTCAAGACTTCATCTGTTATTATCATTTTATAGTGAAGTGATCATATTGACTTTTTTTGAAGATGCATGTGATACAAGTTATTTTGTAGTGGAAGGAACCTTTGAAAATATATAGTAGAATGTGAAGAGAGAAAAAGAAAAAAGTGAAGAGTGACATATTGAAAAGATATTGAGTAGAAGAAGAAAATAGAAATGGTGAACAAAAGAGAAAATTTTGAAAACAGACAGTGGGAAAAGGAAGCAAAAATGAAGATGGGAATAGGAAAAGAGGATATATATTTTAGAAGACTGTGAAAAGACAGTGTTCCAGTGATAAACCAACACACCCACACCCGGGCCTGGCCTCCTCACCCTCTTTCTTCCTTTCACTGGAGGGTGGTGATTTATTTTCCCAGCTTGAAATGTAAACTATAAAACGGGTATATGTTTAGTGAGGATGGGTAGGGTAAATAAGACAGCCGATGTCAACCCTCCATTAACATAACTGCTATAATTACTGTGGTGTTGGCTGGAATAAAATACACTCAGTATGCCAGTACAAGTTGGGTGGTGATGATGATTTATAGGTGACACTTTTCGGTGAACTGTTAAGCAAGATTTTTTGCATATATCATATTGCTTATAAAGACTCCAATAAGCTTGCATTTGTAGGCCCTGGTCACATAATGGTAGCTCTTCGTGCTGGTCAATCTCTGGGAGCCTGCCTTTTCAGTCCTATATCCCTAAGGTTACACTCTGTGACTCCATCCCAGGTCTTTTTTGGTCTGCCTCTTGCATCCCTACCTTTGACATTTACATTTACACCTCTTACCTTCCACACCTAATGGTCATCCTCCATCAGCTCAACATGCCCAAACCATTTCAATCTACTCCTCCTCATCACACCACCAATACATTGCAGCCCCTTCCTTCCTCTCAACTCTTCAATCACAATCCTAGCCTCCTCCCACCCTAGCCTTGCATTCAGTGATGCACTACATGTCCATCATTGTCATTGCTGTACATTTGAGCCTACAAGTATCCTCTGCCATTACTGCCCAGTTCTCATTACCATACAGCATTACACTCCTACCACATGCTGCATAAATAAGTTGTTATTAATTTTTGGCTAAAATATGACTGGATATTGGTTTTGCCCTATTTTGCTCTCGGAGTTTTCTGATAAAAATGAAAGCGACATTAATCGAAATGCTTCGTAAACTTCATACAGTATATCATAGCCAAAGGGTAAACATAATATACTATATAATATTGGAAGAAAAAACAGGGGGGAGGTACACTGATGCTTCAGAGGTGGAGCCATGAATTTTTGAAGTTGGTGAGTGAATGTACACTCGATCAAAATACAGTACTGTAGTTTGCTCTGTTCAATCTTTACATTCTGAAACAGTGGGCACACTATTAACAAATGTTCTCAGTCACTGAAATGTGTGGAGCACATCAAACATCAGCTGAAGGGACAAGTGTGATAATGATGATTTATTCATGCTTCAGTGTACAGTGATGACATATCCAGTAGCTTGTTAAGACTTGTTCTAATGGCAGTTCATTCAGTCTTTGAGCATATAAAGGATAGTATTCTTGTGTGGTTAAGAAGATTACTAACACCTCTTCCTTACCAGTTTATTACTAATTTTGCACAGTTAGTATATTCTTGTGTGTTATTCATCATGTATCAGCGTTAAAAAGGTGTAACAGGCAAAAAATAAAATAAATCATCAAGGAAGAAGTGCAAGGGAGCCTCCATACCTGACAAGAATAAGGGACAAAGACTTCTTTGGACATTTGTTAGGATAACCCAACAGTCATTTGTCTTCATGAAGTGTGAAGGCATGCGACTTCACCCCTCTGTGGTAGCCAGAGTAGAATATCGTTGTACCAGAAGAAGTGATGGAGGTTGCTTGTAACCTCTTCGCTACAGCAGGTTACCCCTAAGCTCAATGGAGTTGTCTAGAATTGGGAAAAGTGCAATTTGGATTCCAGCCATTGTGTTTATATTGGGTTTATATCAGTTGTCTTGGATAGGCTTCATCCTAATGACAGTACATTAACACAGAGTAACATTTGCTGTACTGCTTCACCTAGCTACAACATGCACTTCACCATCTCAGCATGGCCAGGCACAGAACACTGCCTGATGGAGCACCTGGGACATAGTGATGATAGAGGGAGGGGGGGAAAAATGTCAATCAGTCAGTTACCTGATGCCTTAGTCCCACATGGGGTGGCCAGCATGTCTCTGAGTTAGTGGTTTTACAGGGAGAGACACCAACCTTGAACCAATATATTTTTGTGGTACGGATTATTTTTAAGACAGACGCTCTTACACTTGTGGATGTGATTTAAGATCAAGTAAGGAAAGCAGCATTGGCATTATAACATTGTATCTGTGTGTCAATACAGAGGCTGTTATTTTATTTATCAGGGAGAAATTAATGTTTTCCAAATTGTTCCCATTGTGAATTTTGTGAATTAAGTATTGCTAACAGTACTTCACCAGCTTTTATCTATCTATAGCCCGACGTCCTAATCCCACAAAGGATGGCCACAGTCAAAAAGCCTCCAAGTTGTTCTGTCACCCACCATTTGACTGCCTTCCCCCCCAACTCACTCCCCCCTCCCTCATATACCTCTCATCTCCATCCCTCCACCTCATCCTCAGTCTCCCCCTCTCCCTCCCTCCCTGCACTTCACCCACAAACATCCTCTTAGTCAGTCTTTCATTCTCACCAACTTAAGTTTTAAAAATCTGGTGATGTGTTTTATTGGTTTATTTTTGTTACCTCCAGACAGTTTTATTTAGCTTTGGGGAGCTCTTGTAATCATGGGATAAATCAAAATATCTTAACTTCTTTTTGAAAAATCTCCCCCAAACAGCATAAATTTGTATGTGGAAGCAAGAATAAAATATATATGACACCCACAGGCTGAAAGGGACAATGAATGTGTATGCATACTGGTTGAGTGAGGTGTTGCACACGAGGTGACTCAACTGTGAGGTCATTAGGGTGTGTTGTAGATCATGAAGTATGTTGATGTACTAATGGCTTCCTTATTGAAACCATAAGTACAGAAGTGTGAGCAAGCTTTTTTTTTCTCTCTTTCTCTCCATTAATGCAAGACCTTTGATTCTAAGACCTAAGTGTAGTCAGCTGTAACACAGAAAGAGTAGACACATCCTGCCATCCCTTACTGTACAGTAGAAATGATCACAAAGACTAAGAGCTTGTCCACACCTTTGTACTTCTTGTTTCAATGATATGGTCCTTATCTGTTTGGGTCTTCTAATTCCCCAAGGTTTCTGCATTAGGAGGAATCACATTGGAGTATTATCACAGTCTATCTCATCTTGCAGTCTATAGTGAGACATTTGTATTGTATTTAGAGTTTTATTTTGAGTATTACATTCAGTATTATGATGCTAGACCAAATGCACAGTTCCTCACAGACTAAGGGTTATGTTCCCAATGGCAGAGGAAGTGATTTTGCAGACTAAAACAATATTTGCTTGCATGGTGTATACTGTATTTGTCTTTTCAATATTTTTTTCTTTTTTTTATGCAAGGAAGTAGGAACTAAAGGCCAGAAGCTTTCAAGGTTGTTTCTTCCAAGAAAAAAGCAAAACAACAGAGAGCCAAATTCAATAACCATACCAGAGGATATTGAGGTTCATTTGGAGAATAAATTGTTAAGGAAAATGTATAGCATAATGTCCAAAGCCACATAGAATACTGTGCAGCCTCATGATCTGTGTTCTTGTTGAGTATGGAAACTCCCTAGTACCTCTTCCTTAGCAGTTTATTTTAGGATATGGCTGGTTAATGTCCTCTTGTACATTATTATGTGGAGGAGGATTATATTTGAAGGATTTATATAACAAGAGTGCAGTAATGTGTAATAAGCAAAGTAAATTGCTCTGGAAAAGGTGTTAGGGGGCTTCTTTAACCGACAAGAATCTATTTATCTGTCTATTGCCAGACGCCTTAATCCCATAAGGGGTGGCCACAAACAAATCGCCTCCATGTCGCCCTGTCCCCTGCCGCTTCATTGCCCTGCTCCCAGCTCACACACTCCCTCTTTCAAATACCTCTCCACTCCATCCCTCTCCCTCTCCCCCCCTCCACCATTCTCACATACACTCTCCTCGTAAGTCTCTTGCTCTCCATTTGATGAGAATACAGGCAAAAAATGTTTGCATCTTGATCTCCAGACGGCTGCACTGGGGTATCATCGCTAGTTGGTGTATGACTGATGCCAGAGAACTGTAAACCAGAGATCATATTGTCAGTGGAGACTGGTCAACTTCTGCCATTATAGGGTTTGTCACTCACCAAGTCAGTGTATCTTTGTCTGTACACTTCAGTCCTTTTGGGGTGGGTGGGGGGTTGAGTGCATGCATGGATGCATGCACTGCTAGATTATTTAATTCTACGTAAGAGAGACTTTTCCCTTATGACAGAGTAGATACAATCTTCATTAATTTGTTTAGTCTGAAAAGTCTCTCCTGAGCTGAATAAAACTGTCTGGTAGTGGTAATAATAAATAAAATATAATATGTTTCACTGGGCTGATGAGCCTGACACTTGTGATTTGCTTTCAGCAGTCATACAGACTACAAGAGTTGAGTGGTTAAGCCACTGATGGTGGTGGGTTTCTATGAGTTAAATTAAAATGCTTGTTGTAAGCTGAGATAAAATATAACAATTGTAATTTTTAGCCCAGATGTAAGTTATGGTAGATTTTAACATTTTCAATACTATATCCAAGGTTTCTTGTTTTTTGTCAGCCAAAATGAATTGGACAGTAGGTCATTCACAGGCAAAGCATTTAGTGTTTACAGTGGATGGAGAAGGACACCTTCATGTGGTGACACTAGTTATACAGATGTACCTCATCTTCCTCAAAAGGAGGATGTTGGATTGCTTGAAAAGGGCAGTTTTAGCCTGCAGTCCATTGGGTTCACAGATGGGCCTTGGGTAGCAGCTGCAATAGCTTGGCTGGTGACAGATGCAACACAGTGGCAGAATTTGTCCAGTCTGAGTTTCCCATATGGTCTCCTCTTTAAGCTAGCCAGATACATTGCCCAAGCATAAAACTGGCCTGTTTTTGCAGTGGGCATTAAGGGAAAAAAAAAAACAATTGTGTGAGGGGAACTGTTGAAACTGTCCTCACTCACCTGATCCATAAGCATGGAAGGGCAGGGCTAAAATACAGGCCTTTACCCTCTTGGATCCATATCTCCTTCCCTCCCTGCCTCTCGGTCACTGCAGGAAGAATAAAAAGAGGCACCATCTCCCACTCATAGGGTTGGGTGCTGCTAAGTGTGTGTACTGTGCATGTGAGTAAAGTCATGGTGGTGGTGGCTATGGCAAGTATTAAAACTAGGAGCATAGGGAGTACAGGCAGAGCAGAAATAAGAAGGTGAGTTGTGTGTGTGAAGGAGGGAACAAGAATGCTATGAGAAGCACCCAAACTAGGGCTGTGGGTGGGTGGTTAGCATAGGCAAATTAACACTTTGGCTGTGGTGAGGATTGGTGAGTTTGTTGTAAGCTGAACTTACAGTTTTATTCTCAACAAAAACATTGTGTTAATTTCTGACTTTTTTTTCCATTAATACCTCTTGGAGAACAATACACACAACTAATGTTAGTAAGTATAAAATAGCAAAATATTTTTATTTTTCCCAGCCAGAGTGTTAAACTGAAAGCTGTGGCAATGTTTAGTGAAATGGCCAGTTCTGTAGACCACTATAGTTGTGATGTGGTAAGTCCTGATATTTGTAAATATGAAATGGTTGTATTAATACTATGTGATCATTAAAATGTGAGATTTAAAACTGTATGATAGTGGAATATTTATGCAGAATTATGGACACAGTATTGTGATAAGGAATTATATGATCCTGTCTTTGATATGTTGTCTAGACACATGAAAAATTAACTACAGTAAGTTTTGATTATGAGTTACCCTATTTTATATGGATTTGCAGTTAAGTCCACTGTAAGTTATATAAAAATTACCTGTTGAATTTCACTTTCCATATGAAAAATGAGATTTGCCCATTTCCCCCAATGTACAGTATCATTTGAATGGTACACATCCCCATCATAAAGAGGATTGATTGTACTGTAATGAATGTGAAACAGGAATATAGTAGTGGATAACTGAGAAGGAAATAGAAAGGTAGTATGAAAATAAGAAGTGATACATGTTTGGAGTGGAGGGGTTTCTGCAGGAAGATGTGGGGTGAGGAACTGCATTTTTAATTAGCAGGAAATGTAAGCCTTTTCTCATGCTGTAGAAAAATAGATGGCTGATAGGAGAATAAGAGGAAGAAGACTGACAAATAAATGGAAAGATTGTGAACAGCTTCACAGAGGAAGACTCAGAATGTTGGGAGTAGTGATGGATGATGACAGAGTGGCTTGAAGGCAGTTTAGTTGTAAGAACCCTGGATAAACTCTGGGACTGGACAGTAAACAAAATGACAGACAGATAATCAGAGAGGTCACCCCACACACAAACCTGTATGATTCTCACCTATATTAGATGAGACAACAGGTTCGGGCGGAGACACTCAACCTCCTTCACGTACGGTATAATGCTGACTACCTCGGGAGTGTTTTGAAAGGTTTTACTGTGGGCATTATAAATATTATTACTTTTATTATTATTATTATTTATCCTAACCCTATTTCCCAGTAATAAATGGCATGGGTAGCATTATTTTTTATATTATTATAGTAAAACCATACCAAAAATTCTCTCAATTTAGAGAAGCTCCAAATTACAGTCTGAAGTTCACTGATATTTCTTCAGTTTTGTGTTTTCCTTTTCATATATCTGGCTCCTACCCACCTCATTTGTTACTGGGAACAGGGAAAGGATAATGATGATGATGATGATTTTGAAAAAAATGCCGCCACCAAAACCGACACATGTGCAGACAGTTGGAGTGATGTGCGAACAATGTACAATGACCTTTTAGTGTACAAGATCCCTTCCTGTCTGTATGTGCATAGTGCAACACCATCTTGTAACTGTAAGACATTTGCAATGAAAATGGAAAACTTTGAGAACTAGTTTGTTTTTCAGCCCTTATTGAGTCTAATATTTTAGTTCTTCCTTCATTCTAATGACTCCAGCTTAAGTGGAATAAAACTGTGTGGCAGTTGTAAGAGGAAAATAAAATAGATGGGGATGTGAAGAGAATGGAAAAAGAGAGACTGACTAGGATAGGGGAAGCGGTGGCTGAATCGGTAGGGAGGTGGCCTGCAGTCCTAAAGGACCCAGGTTTGAATCCCGTCTGGGGCAGGGAACAGTGTAAGGATTTGAATTTCATAAAAGCAGACTTTCCTGATCTACCAGAAGACCCGCCGACATGTCATGAAAATACTCTGCTAATGCCAGTACACCAGTCCTGTATGAGACAGCCCTAGCATGTATTCAAAATGGACGGTGGGTGTTAGTGCCGAAGTGGTGACATGTGGAGGTGTAGAAGGACTACTGGGCCTTGGGATAGGCCACTGCCCCCAAGAATAGGCCATGAAGCCTTTGCCCAGAGTCAGACACTGGAAAAAAAAAAAAAACTGAACTGGAGGTGGGACAGGCTTAGACCAAGGATGAGATAGAGGGATGGAGTGGAGAGGTATATTTGGGGATGAGTGTGTGATTTGGAGAGAAAGTAGGGTGATATGGAGTTATTTGTGGCCACTCCTTCTGGGACTGGGGCATCTGGTTTTAGGTAAATGCACAGTTTAGTACTGCCTGGGATACCTGTATTAGTTTCTGACCACTATTAATAGCTTCTGACCAGTATGCAAGGTCTCTCCCATGCTGAGTGCAGCTGTCAGACAGACACTGGGTTACTGTGGGGTAACTGGAAGGAACATGTTCACATGGTGGCACCAACATGGGTGGCTGGTGGATCTGCTGGGTTGTACAAATGTCTATTAATTCCTCCCTTATCCCACAGAATGAAGAGAGTGGACAGCAAAAGAAAGGCAGTCTCAGTCTATAGTCCAATCAGTTCACATTCAGATGAGCCTGGAGTTGTAACTGCCAATACTTCTGCTGCTGCTGCTGCTGCTGCTGCTGTATGCAGATGATTTGGTACTGGCTGCTGATATCAGGGAGGGTGCTGTGGAGAAAGTAAGAAAGTGGAGGGATGGTATACAGTCAGAGTACATATGAAGAAAAAGCTCATGATCAGTGGGATGGACAAGTTCACTGGTGGAGATTAGACAGTGGTTTGGTTCTGTATGCAGGAAAGGATTGGTATTGTCAGTATAACTCCTTCCAGCTCAGCTGCTGGCCAGGTGTTGTCATACCAGAGGACTGATCTGACTAGTAGCCAAAGACTTATTTCTGCCTCATAAGTAAGATCTACTGAATTTTATAGCACTGAGTTCTGTGATGAGAATAGAATGGGGGAGGCCAAACAAGGTCATAGTTTGGCAAAGGGAAAGGTTCTCTAAATACACTGTGGAGACTAAAAAGGTGGGTGGAGAGTGGGAACCTTTAATGAAGACTCAGAAATCACACCAAAGAGAGGTAGGCTATCCATGTCAAGGTACAAGTGGTGGAACAGTGCCACACACTTCCAGAAAGGGAAACACACGCACACACACAAATAGCCTGGACAAGGAAACTGTCTAGTCTAAAAACTTAAACAAGTTCAAAGGAAAATTTGACTTATCGAGAAACAGAGATGGGACCCCACAAGCGTAGCTCATTTCCTGCATATCACAACTAAGTAATACACACACACATAACCTACACACATACACTTCCAGAATGGAACAGAGAGGTCAATGGATATCATGGGAGACAGGGCAGACCAAGGGGTGGCAGGAAGAGTGGGGTCACTGTGAAAAGAGAAGAGAGCAGGATGGAAAGGACTGACTTGCCTGAGGTAACTGTCTGGTTTACATACTAATGGGACATGGGAGTACAGGACTGAGAGGGGTGATGGGGGAGGTAACTGAAGACAATGTACAAGCTGACCATTGAGTCCTACAAGCAGCATGGTGGGGCCACCCCAGACTTTGCATGAAGGGACACAACCAAGGAGGACTTAAAGGCCCCCGAGGGCAATACAGTGGGCCATATTCTGGATAACTCTGATCTTCTGCACCTGACAGGAGGAGGCAGAGCTGTACATGGAGGACCTATAAGAGACTCAACTCAGGATGAACTCTGAGTAAAGGCAAAGAAGTGTCTCCCTCTTAGCTTAGCTCCCCAACACAATGATGCATACGATATCCTGTCGAGAGAGAGGCAGAAGGACTGAGTGTAATCCATGTGGTGGCCAGGTCAAACTTAGAACATCCTGGTACATACCAAAACAGGCATGAGGGTGCCAATGATGCGAACCTATAGGAACAAGGGGGAGCTTTGGCTTTGTGAAACACATTAGGGGATTCTAATGTGCACTAACTACCCCCACACTGAGGCTCAGGCAACAAGGATGTCAGATGCTTGTTAGAAGCTGGCCTGAGCAACCTCAATTGCATTCCTGTTGCAGAGGAAGGATACGCTGTTCTTGTAGACTAAGAGAGAAATGCTGGGGACATGAAGAATGTCTGAGTATGTTGAAAAGATGGGGGCCATGGGTGGAACTGTGGTATTCTCCTCTGGATCACTGAATGGGACGAGGGAATGCCTTCCAAGGATACTGAAAACATGCAGTTAATAAGGCAGTTCTAACCCTTTCACTAAAAAAAAGTCCCTACTGAACAAAAATATAACCATTTGGTGGCAACGGGAAAAAAAAAATGTCTCCGTAATGAAGTGGTTAATGGAGGTTGTTTCGTTTCATGAGCTCAAAACCCTTTGAAGGAGGATAGAGTGAAAAGAAGCGTCATCGGGGGGAAAAGAATACGTATTAATGTCTAGCCTATCACCCACAAAAGTAATTAACGCAAACCATCAATTTTTGGAGGAGTTAGCAGACTGCATGAGCGGGAAGGTTACTTACAAATAGTCATTGATGTCAGAAAGAGCTTTCATTACTAGAAAATGCTGTAAATATAGAACTAAGAAGGGAAAGAAATATTGTATCAGCTGAAAGATGGAAGCAGAAGTCAAGAGTGAGAGCAGTGGAAATGAGTTATTTAAGAAGTGCATGTGGAGCCACATGGAGAGACGGACTAACAAATAAGGAAGTGAAGGAGTGTTGTGGTGTGGTTGTGGACGTGATGGGAAGCGTTAGGAGAAACACGTTAGGGTGGGTGGTTTGGGCATGTGGAGAGGATGGAGAGTGAAAGACTGATGAGGAGAGTGTATGTGAGTGAGGTGGAGGGGGCGAGAGGAAGGGGGAGGCCGAGGTTGAGATGGAGGGATGGAGTGGAGAGGTATATGAGAGGGGGGGGGGGGGGGGTGGGGGCGGGGTATTGAAATGGCGGGGGACAGAGCGACATCGAGGCGATTTGTTTGTGGCCACCCCGTGCGGGATTGAGGCGTCTGGCAATAGATAGATAGACAGAAAGATGACAGGCAGAAAAAATTATTAGAAGTAATTTCTCGCTTTCTCTCTCTTACCACCCAGCCATCGGCCTCAACATTTTGAGCATAGTCTCTGGGGACCAATTAGTGAGACCAATGACTTAGCAAAAGTCAGCTAATTGAGAGGCACTTTCTTAAAAATAAATAAATAAAATGACCGCGGAATCATGTTTTCGCAAGATCGCGGCTATAGTGCTGTATGATAGTTCAACTTGTTTCCAAAAATACAGTGTACTACCACATCAGTGGGAAGGTATTCACATTCGTAAATAAGTAATAAGCTATTGATTTTGTGTAGAATAAAATAGGTGACGATCAAAATTTAACTTTTGTTAGTGTATACTGTAAGGGCAGTTGAGCGTCGTCATGTACGAACTCAGTCGGCGAGTGGCCCGTGGCCGCGAGAGGATAGTTGTATAGCTGCAGTGGGAAAATGGCCAGCGTTCTTGCTGTCGGGGCCCTGTGCCGGCTCAACTTGCTCAGACTGACCACACTGAGAGGTAGCACGAGTTTTGTGATTAGATAAGGTGGAGTGTGAGATATGATGTTAAGAGCAGAGGTGTGAGGGGCATCAGCTGACACCCTTACTGTAGCCGGCCTCCTCACAGATAATACTGAGTGTAGTAATTGCGGTACAAATTACTCAACCATACCAGCTATTACCCTTGCGACTCATTTAGTTGCTTCATCATCGTACTGAACATGTTGGAAGTTAGTGTGGATCATGGCTGTAATTAGGTCATGAAGTACTGGTCACAGCCCGTTTTTTTTTTTTTTTTTTTTTGAAGCCTAACTCATCACGTTCCCGCGGTATTTTCAATGTATGCTAAGAAATTTCGGTGTTATTTCGGAAATGCACCCAAATAAATGACAAGATGGGTTTACTCATACTTAGACAATTTCTAAGCCTTTTTCTTATATTGCATCCCTGTTGCAAATCACTTGTTGTTGAGTTATTGAATTTATAATATAATTATTCCCCAGGACCAGAGAGAGATCCTTCCATACTCTGGTCAAAGACTGGATAGGTCTATTTTGTATAGGCATAGATTTGTTACTGGAAGCTTAGGTTAGATTAGGTTGGGTTTTTGGCTAGGGTACATTGGGCTTTTGGTTAGTTGAATAATGAAACTTATTATTATTTTTGTTAAGGTTTTCAGTGTGACTGATTCTGATATGCATTTCTACCACAAATCCCTTGTTTTTGCATGTTTCCCCAACCCAAACCCCCCAGTTTCCGACAGGTCCCACATTATCGTTGGGGGGACATAATAAAAAAACGAGTGATTTCTGACTGAAACAGATATCAGATTCAAACAAAACACACAAAAAAACTCTGCAAAAATGTAATTTTAATCTTCTTAAGGAGTTGGGTGCATTTCTGAAACTTTACCTGAATTTTTTTAGTACAGTACTATGAGTTATTTGTTTTACAGAGAGGGGCACTAACCCTCCACCAACCCACTTGTTGACACGTAGGGAGCTCGTATGGTTTGGTTATATGGTTACCACCCAGCGTTGTAAATGGTTTCTTGGCTTACAGGAAACCATTTGGCTTGTCACTCAATGTAAAGCCACCTGTAAAAGAAAGAAAAGCAATAAGAAGTGACAGGAAAGATAGGAAAAATAGGAAGAGAGGAGGGCAGGCACAGAAAAAGAATGATAAAGGCTAAGGAAGTAGTAGGCAGCACTACATCAAGTGAATGGATGATGGTCACCACCACCCACTAGAATAAAAGAAGCAAAGAAAAGGGTCCTGATGGTTAATATCATGGGGGTGGGGTGTGGGAAGCATTGCCTCCCAGTTATATCATGGGGGTGGGGTGTGGGAAGCATTGCCTCCCAGTTAGTATCATAGGGGTGGGGTGTGGGAAGCATTGCCTCCCAGTTAATATCATGGGGGTTGGGTGTGGGAAGCATTGCCTCCCAGTTAATATCATAGGGGTTGGGTGTGGGAAGCATTGACTCTCCCAGTTAATATCATGGGGGTTGGGTGTGGGAAGCATTGCCTCCCAGTTAATATCATGGGGGTGGGGGTCTGGGAAGCATTGCCTCCCAGTTAGGTGCCCATTTTTTCTGATCGCTTTGATTAGCATTTGATGCTCAGTTTTTTTTGGAAATCATTTATTTTGCTGTGGTAATGGTGGGGGGAGGGGTGATAATGGCAGAATAGGGTATTTCCGATAGAAACAAGCACCAGAAACATTAAAAACACTTGGACACATCAGAAAAAAATTAGAAAAATAAGTGCCCGAGTGAAAGTTTTAAAAAAGTCCATTTTGCCTTTAGTCTGTAATGATGGCTAGTGTTATACCTCAGTTAAAACCTTTTTACTAGTATTAGTAGTTTTGATGCCTGCCTTTGAAATTTCCTGTTGACTGAATATTTACTATGGAAGAAAGTTATCAGAATACCAATGTTCAAATTTCCACGACTGAATGTTTACTATGGAAGAAAGTTATCAGAATACCAATGTTCAAATTCAGGTGTGGGCAGCTGGTCACAACTTGGGTGTCTGTCCACCCTTTATGGTTTGGTAGGTAAAAGGGGGTGTAAGTTTAAGGGGAGGGCAACAGAGTGGCAGGGATCAAGGAGACTTGGAGGTGATTTGTTTTTGGCTGCCCCGTATGGGATAAACCCGCCCCGTCCCTGCGACATATGATGCACGTCGCAACTTTTTTTCACGCTCTGACTCAGTGACGTTCATTGTGCGTTCTGCAATTGAAAGGCCCGTTGTTTGTACATTTTTCAAGTTTTGCAGGAGATTTTGGGTAGGCGTATGTGGGAGACCTTTCTCTACCCCGAGCCAGGCGGCGACACTGCCTGACCCTGTGTAACTCCCCCCCCCCTCCTCGGGGAGTGCGCCATTTTCTCACAACTCACCTCTTAGCAGTGACCTGGCCGATAAAGACACGTAGCACCAAGGTCTCTCCGACGACAAAATTCAAGGCGAAAGTGATTCCCGATGTGGAGGACAAAGATTACGTGGCACCAGAGTTAGTAATGAACAGAAGTAATGAGGAGGTAATGTCGCCAAGGTAGGTGCGATATGTTGATGTGTTTGGTCAGTGAACAATGCTTATATTGCCTATATTATTGTGTGAAAACCAATATACTGTTGTACTACATATAAATTCGTACCAAATAAATAAATACAGTAAGACCTCACAATAATGGACTAATTGGGGCCCAAGCCAGTCTGAAAAATGCAAAATTCCGATAAAAGTGACATCTGGACTTACCCCTGCTAATCCGGACTTTTTCCGATATATCAGACATTAGTCCGTATTGCATCGGTGGTTTTCACCACCATTGCAGTATTGTACTGTGTTATACCTTCACTACATTAATCAAATGGTATAATAATACTGTACTGTGCACTGAAAAGCGTCTTTTACTTGTCTTATTGTGGTGAACATAGCTGAAGTGGTCAGGCAATCCGGATTGCTTCTGGCTTTATCGGACTTTTTCCGATATATAGGAGTTTAGTCCGGTAGCTCCCCAAGTCCGATAAAAGCTAATTCCGGTCTATTGAAGTCTGTTATATCGAGGTTTTATTGTATTTACTAGGCTGAGTGGTTTTGGTTAAGTTTGCCTCGCATAGGGAGCGTCTTTTATGGAGCGCGGCTTCATAGAAAGTAGTAGCCAGGTGTGGGGCCTCTCGTCTGTTTAGGGCATATTTTACTTCAGGTGAGCGCTTTCTCGTTGAATTTTCGATGTTTCTTTTCAAAAGCGGAGGTTTGAGGGGGGGGGAATTGAAAATTGGTCAGGTTCTGGGGGTGGGTTGGGTAAAAAAGTGGTTGGTACGGGGTGGGTTAAGGTTTCTGGCTATAGACAGATAGGTGAAATGAGTACCTAGTGTAACACCTACTGTAGGGGAGGTTATGCTATCCTGCATGATACAGCAACCCTGTATCCCATTGGGTAAAAACCCATCACAATCTGAACAGCTTAAGTTACAGTAATGAGCACCATGGCTAAGTAGCTCATGGTATCTACCCCTACCTTTACCTTTTACATTTAGAGTAAAATGAATATATAAAACCTAAAAGGCAGATCTAAACCAGCTCTGATTTTTAAACCTAAAACATCATTTTGGAAGTCAAGGGATCTTTAGTTTTGGAATGTGTATGTACAGTATGTACCAGTATCTATCTGTAGCCAGACACCACAGTCCTGCATGGGGTGGCCATTTGTCTTTTCAGTGAGTTGTTTTATGGGGAGGGACACAGACCGTCCACCAATCCACTTGTTGACACAGGGAATTCATCCATCCATCCATCCGTCATCCAATCCTATGCCGCCCTGTGAAGAGCATAGGAACCTGGGGCAAGGCAAATTGGTCCTGACATTTAAGATGGGATTGACCAGCCTCACTCATCCCTGAGTGGCATTACATGAGTAATAGACCTCAACTACCCCTTGGATATAAAGCTGCACAGGCTTATCTGATGGGAGTGCCTTAATTACACACTAGACCACCTGGCGCCATGATTTGGTTATATGGTTACCACCCAACATAGTAAATGATTTCCTGGTGTACAGTTACTGATGCAATGTACGGTTGGACAAGAGGCCCACCAAGACATAAAGTAACTTGGTAGTGGGATGAGGGTGTAGAAGCCACAGTTAAGGAGAAAAGAAGGCTTTTACGGGAATGGAAGAAGGGTAGTAACAGGGAGGAATACTTGGCTGCCAAGTGTAGTGCTAGAAGAGAGGTATACAGGGCGAAGTCTGAGTCATAGAGACTTACTTGATAATCTAAATCATGGGAAAGGAAAAATATGATATTTAGGGTGGCAAATCAGGTGAAGAGGGATAATCAGGATATTGTAGGTGAGCAGTGTGTGAAGAATGATGAAGGAAGGGTAGTGGTGAACAGTGGGGATATTAAATGCATGGAGAGAGCATTATAGCCGGCAGGATGTGGGTGGGGAAGGTAGCAGGTGTGTCTGGGTTGACTGCCGAAATGTTGAAGACCTCAGGAGATATTGGAGTGAGGTTATGTAATGGGGTGTATAAAAGCTCGCATTGCCCAGAGGCAAAGTGGGGATCCTCTCTTTGGCTCAGTGGTAACGTGTGTGTGATTCAAGTGCGAAGGCCTGAGATCGAATCTCGGCCAGAGCAGTGATTAGTTTATTCAGTTTCATTTCAGTTATTACATTTGTTGGCAGCAGTGTGGGATGTGAGGTAAGGGCCTTGAGCCTTACATTCCGGTGGTGGCCTCCAGTGCTCTGCTACCATGTGGGAGAGCGAAACTGACCAAATTAATCACTAGGGTGAGAAAAGAGTGATGTAATGGGGTCTATAAAAGTCCGTGTTGCCGAGATGCAAAGTGGGGATCCTTTCTTTGGCTCAGTGATGTCGAGCGCGCGATTCAAGTGCGAGGGCCTGAGATCGAATCTCGACCAGGACAGTGATTAATTTATTCAGTTTCATTTCATTTATTACAGTTAGCCACTGACCTGATAAATATGATTATATATGAGTGTGTTGTACCAGATGATTGGCTGAAGAGTGTAATTGTAAATGTGTACAAAGGGAAGGGTGATGCCCTAAAGAGAGGAAATTATAGAGGTACAGAGCTTTTAGATCAGATAATGAAAGTAATGGAGAGAGTCCTAGAAGGTATGATTAGAAAAAGAGTGAATATTGATGAGATGCAGTTTGCGTTTATGCCAGGCAGAGGGACCGCTGATACCATATTCATTGTACGACAGCTTCAGGAAAAACATATTGGAAAGAAAAGGGAACTGTATTTTGTTTTTGTTGATTTGGAAAAGGCCTCTGACAGTGTCCCTTGAGAGGTGGTGAAGTGGGCAATGAGAAAGCTGGGGTTGGAGGAGTGGCTGGTTAGGGTGGTTATGGCCATATACGTGGGTGCTCGCACCCAGGTAAGAGAGAATGGAGATTTGAGTGATGAGTTTTCTGTGAATATTTGTGTGCATCAGGGGTCAGTTTTGAGTCCCTTGTTGTTTATCATGGTACTTGAAGCCCTCTCATGTGACTTCAGAGATGACTCCCGTGGGAGATGTTGTATGCTGATTATTTGGTGTTTATTGCAGAGAATGAAAAGGAGGCGGAGGAAAGATTTAGGAAGTGGAGAGATGGTATGGGGCACAAAGGCTTAAGGGTAAATGCAGATAAAACAAAAGTGATGATATCTAGGGTTGGTGGTTGTACAGTCAAAGAAGAGGGAGAGTGGCCATGTGCAATTTGCCACATGGGTGTGGGAAGTAATTCCATCTTGTGCAGTATTTGTGATAAATGGGTGCACAAGAGATGTAGTGGTATTAGAGATCGACTGCGAGATAATGCTGATTTTATGTGTGCCGCATGTCGAGGAGAGCAGGTGGTGATTGTTAGGCATGAAAGGATTGAATTGCTGGTGAGTCTCTTGAGTGTTTGAAAGAGTTTTGTTATTTGGGAGACATATTATGTGCTGGAGGTGGGGCTGGAGCTAGCTCAGTCGCTAGGGTGAGAAGTGGTTGGAAGAAGTTCAGGGAGCTGTTGCCTCACCTGATATTGAGAGGACTCTACTTGTGTGCTAAGGGGTCTTTGTATGCAGCATGTGTTTGGAGTGTGATGCTGTTTGGTAGTGAGACCTGGGCAGGTAAAGGAAGAGGATATTCACTGGCTCAAACGTACAGAAATGACAGTGATTAGGTGGATGTGCAGTGCATCCCTGCGTTCAAGGCCTGGGGGGGCTGGGTTTATGATCGAAGAGTTGAGAGGTAGGATGGGACTGGAGTGTATTGGTGTTGTGATGAGGAGAGGTAGACTGAGATGTTTTGGGCATGTGGAGAGGATGGGGAATGATAATTGGGTGCAGAAGGTGAGAAGTGTTAATATTGAGGGAGGGGTAGACCGAGAAAGACATGGGACGAGGTCATTAAGTGTGACCTCAGGGTTAAGGTACTGAACAGGGAGGCTGGCATTGATCGAGCAGCATGGAGAGTCGCCTTTAGGTGACCAAGGCCTTCAAAAACTAAATGAATCAGGAAACCGTTTGGCTTGTCACTCAGTGTAGAGTCACCAATAAGCAGAAG
Source organism: Birgus latro (assembly GCA_018397915.1). Taxonomy (NCBI): domain Eukaryota; kingdom Metazoa; phylum Arthropoda; class Malacostraca; order Decapoda; family Coenobitidae; genus Birgus; species Birgus latro. Next base: position 23,145 of record JAGKTI010011057.1, read on the forward strand.
GAAGAGGAAAGAAAAACAGAGGAGGGAGTGAAAAGTCACCCGTAGGCAGAAGAAAGAGGAAAGAATGAAGGAAAGAAAGGCAGAAGAGGAAGGATAGAAGAGAGGAAAGGGCAGACACCCAAAGCAACACTACATCGAGTGAGTGGATGGTGAGCGCCCTCACTTACCACGTGAAAAATGCATATAGAATTGAAAGCATAACAAGATTTGAAATCCTTGCAATCTTCGGTAGTCCGCAAAGAGACATAGGACAACCTTATTTTGAAATTCTTTTCTGTTTTTTTTTCCATACCTAAGCTCTTCATAGGAGTCTTTTAAGTATTTTCTGAGTGCATTTTCATTGTTTTTATTATTTATTTCTTAAAGTGGTGAAAAGCATTTTAAAAGTGGTGTTTGTTTACAAATGGGTGCCATCTTGTGGTGTGCAAAGACAGACTGACACCATATTAGAATGCCATTTTTAAAAACAAAATTGCCCTTATCAGTGCCTATTTATCCAGACCTAACCTAAGTTTTCATAACTTAACCCAGTCTTATTTTTTTTAACCAAACCTAACCAATTTTATGCTGACATAACCTAACCAGTTTTATGCTAATGTAACCCAACCAGTTTTATAGTAACCTAGTCACACTTATACCCCTCAGGAGCGATGGGAGGGCAGCGTTTCTTGTCGACAACAACGAGGGTGCTGGGTGTCCACACTAATATGGCAGTGAAGGACGGCGTGGGGGTGATTACACTTAACTCCCCAGGCAAGGTCAATGTGCTGAACCAGGCCGTCATGGCAGAGGTGGAAACGGTACTCAAGCAAGTGGAGGACAACCCGGAGATCAAGGCTGGTGTACTTATCTCGGGCAAGCCTGGATGTTTTATTGCAGGTGAGCTTTCATGTCACTTCTTATTGCTTTTCTTTCCTTTACAGGTGGCTTTACATTGAGTGACAAGCCAAATGATTTCCTGTAAGCCAAGAAACCATTTATAATGCTGGGTGGTAACCATATAACCAAACTATACGTGCTCCATACGTGTCAACAAGTGGGATGGTGGAGGGTTAGTGACCCTCCCTGTAAAACAAATAACTCAAAGTCAAATGCCCACCCCGTATGGGATTGTGGCATCTGGCAATAGATAGATAGATAGAATTGTTTACTGTGTGCATGAGGATGGTGTGAGTTGGAGGAAGGACAGATTAATGACAGAGATCAGAATGACATGGATGCAGTTTGTTTGTGGCCACTCTCTGAAATTAGATCTTCTGCCTGCAGGAAGTGAGAAGGGTACTTCCAGATTGTGCAGATGGATGGACTTTTTGATATGTGTATGTAATAATACTTGTGACCCCAGGCTCATAAGATCATAAGCTTGGTGAACAGCAGGTTATATCTGCCCTTCTGCAGTCTGCTATCTGCCTTTGGGGAATTAGTGAGGGAGTTGAGGGATGTGAGTATAATAACAACTGTGACCCAGTCTGATACCGTCCTGACTGTACAGCAGCTGGGAATATCCCTTGTTCTTGATCTCTAATTGTCTCTAATGACAGGAACACCAGCACCCTTCCTAAACTCAGGTATTTTGACTCTTTCTGTGCATGTATAGAACTGTAATTCCCATTTGCAGTAAGTTTGGTACTCCCTGTACTTACAGCCTTTCATTTTTTTAAAATTTTGAGATATCTTGAGCCACCAAGTATCCTCAATTACCCTCAAGATGAAAATAAAAACAAAGATGAAATAGATGAGCAGAATTAAATAAGCTTATCAACAAGAGACAGTGAGAAGAAAAAAGAAAGGGAAACATGGATCAGATCAAAGAAATCATCAAAACAAGAAAAAGTTTGAAACAGGTGTGAAGTAAAATGGCACTAGGAAAGCAACAAATTACATCACTGAAAAACAAAAATGGTAGTCATTAATTGCAGAGATAGAATGGTGAAGAGAGTTGAAGAATTTTACAAAGAAAAACAATAGAACAAAGACAGTAGGACCAATAGCTAACTTTTCAGTTGGCACAAGTGAATGACCTGTAGTAACACCAGACGAAGTAAACATTTCTCTTAAAAGTATGAAAAGAGGGAAGGCCCCAGGAGAAAATGGAGTAGTAGCAGATTGACTGTTGGATGCAGGAGAAGAAGTACAAAAGGCTCACCCATTAATTTATTCAGTGCGTTAAGAGGAAGAAAATTTCCAGAACATGGTGTAATGCAGTAGTTATTTTGCTTTACAAAAAAGATGACCCAGAAGATCTTTGTATTTGTTGACCTATTAGCTTATTACCAGTTATTTACAAACTCTTCACTATAGTCCTTACACACAGAATAATAAATTTGGAAGAAAACCAACTTCGTGAGCAGGCAGGATTCCGAAGCAGGTATTCGACAGCTGATCATCTACACACAGTGAATCAGCTATTTGAGAAAACTTCAGATTATACTAAACGTTTGTGCTTAGATTTTGTTGATTACAAAAAGGCTTTTGATTTGGTAGAGTATGTAGTGATTATAAATTCACTGTGGGAACAAGGAGTAAATGAGAACATTGTAAAACTGCTGGAAAACATATATAAAGAGGGAACTTCTACAGTTAAATTACATAAAGAGTAGGAAAAAATTAAGTAGTGCACGTATCAGGCAGATACATCACCATCATCATCATCGTCATCTTCATCTTCATCAATCATTGTCATCATCATCCAGACTTCCTTTCCCACCCTAGGGCAGGATGAGGAGTAGCAGCATCCGGACAGCCAAAGTTTGCCCAGGTCAGTGGGTCACGCTTCCATTCACTCGTCATTCAAACCCTCGAAATTCTGGCTTCACGAGATAGGCCCAGAAAATTTCACCATATTCTGTAGCTTCACATGTATCGATCTGATAGAGCCAGTCCTAACACTGTCACGTTAAAAATAGGGTTCCAAATCTCTGATTATGCACTTCTTTGCACAAAATTAATCCATCCAGCTTGTTCTGTTGTCAGTCCCTTAGCCTCACCAACTTCCATACCTCTCTTCCTCACACACTCATCCATCATATCCCTCCACCTTCTTGGCCTCCATCACCTCCTCCTTCTTTCAAATTCACTCAGATATACCTTTTTCACCACTCTGTTGTCATCCATTCTCTCCACATGACCAAACCATCTCAGTACACTCTCTTCGATTCTGGTGTCCACAGATGTCCTCACACCTCATCTTTCACTTATCACATTATTCCATATACTATTCATTCTCTGCACTGTACTCTACATACATTCCTTAGCAGTCCCATCTCCACTGCTCATACTCTTGACTTTTCAGTTTTATGTCACACCATAGTCTCACATCCAGATGTTAAAGTTGGCACTAACACTTTCATGTAAGCCTCATGCAGCTGCAACACTCAATTCTCTGTTTCTTACCAAGGCCTTCATAGCACCAGCTACCTTTGTACTGTACCTTGTATCACTCAACTTTCCACTTTTTTTTTTAACACATTCTCCTCTCTTCTCTATCACTGCACCAAGGTATTTGAACTTTCTTACAAATTTCAGTCTCTCACCATTCACGGTAACATCACACTGGGAATCACCTTCTGCGCTAGTCTAGCTCATGTCCAGTATTTGCAAGTAACATTGTATTATCAGCATACAACAGATTTGAGATATTCCCTCCATCATCATTCATTACCAATGCCATCCCTCTCTTAATTACTCATTTTTACGTCTCTCATCACCCCATCCATATACAGTAGGCGCGGAAAGTATTGACGTTTTTTTGCCGACATCATTCTTTTTTCCGTTAAGTGAAGTAGGGTCAGTACTACCCTCCCCTGTGATGCGAAATGAGCTGACGCTTTTTCAACGGGAGCTGGCAACCCTGCTTGATAGGTTTGGCACCACAGGAGCAGGCTCAGTAATGTTTGGGCAGCCACAGGAGGAGGATTGTCTCTGTGTGTGATGCACCATGAGGGCATGTTTTGACTCAAATAACACAGTTATTTGGTTACCTAACACATTCTCATCATGCCTAAAGTAACCACAAGCAAGGACAAACGTGTGGAAGTGATTACTTTAT
>JAGKTI010011058.1:500-13480 GCA_018397915.1 Birgus latro
GAAAAGGAGGGAAGGAAGAGAGGGGGGTAGGAAGGAGAAGCAGGTGGACAGGAGGGAAGAGGGGGTAGGAAGGAGGGAGGGAGGTAGGAAGGAGAAGGAGGGGGAGAGGAAAGGAGGAGGGGGAGAGGAAGAGGAGCAGGGTTGGAAGGAGGAGGATAGGAAAGGAGAAAGGGGGTAGGAAGGAGGATCAGAAGGGGGCAGGAAGAGGGGGAGAAGGGGGTAGGGAGAGGAGTAGGAAAAGGAGAGAGGTAGGAAAAGAAGGGCATTGGAAAAGGAGTCGGAAGACGAGGAGAGGGGTAAGAGAGGAAAAGGAGGGGGGGTTGGAAGAGGATTAGGAGGGGGTAGGAAGAGGAGGTGGGGGGTAGGAAGAGGGAAGTAGGAGGAGGAGAGAAGTAGGAAGAGGATGAGGAAGGCGGTAGGAAGAGGGGGGGGGGTAAGGAGAGGAACAGGAGGGGGGTAGGAAAAGGAGAGCATTGGAAGAGGACAAGGAGGGAGGGAGGGAGAGGAAAAAATGATGAAAATCCCAAAATGAACACAATAATAATACAGTAAATTCTCAATTATGCGTTGTGATAGGAGATGCCGCACAAAGGCCAAAACATGGTGCAGATACTACGTACTGCCAGAATTTTTAATTTCTGATTTTATTTCCCGTACAATGCATAATGCTCACAGACGGGTGTTTTTTCATAAATATATTAAGTATAAATTTTTCTCATTCATTTAAGGTGTGTTTGGTGCCTAATAATGAGTTTACAAAATATTTTGTGATGATGTTTGATTGTTTTTGTGGTGCTGGTTATATATATACGTCAAGGGTTAAAGATTTTTCGGTTTTACACATACGTACGAATATTACTTGATTTATACTTTAATTCAAATACTCTCAGTGGTCACCAGCAAAAGTATTAAAAAAAAAAATGTTTCACCAGATAGTTGTTGACCGCGGTACGAATGGCTTTCCATCCCACTTCCCTCTTGCGTCCTGCACCTCTTTTCTCACGCTTTTCTTCTTACTGGTTCTGTCTTGGCAGATGGGAACGTGGCCCAGCCTCTGACATTATCTTGCGTCCTTCTTCCTTGTTGTCGTCTTTCTTGAATCCGACTTGCAGTCAGCCACGGCACATATAAAGTATGTAATATTGAATGTGAATGTTTACGTCTGTTGACAAATGCTTGTATGCCAGGCACAAGGCAGGTCTGGAGCCGAGACCGTTTTCTCCATCTTTGTCTATCTATCTGTCTATTGCCAGACGCCTCAATCCAGCAAGGGGTGACCACAAACAAATCGCCTCCATGTCACTGTCCCCCGCCATTTCACTACCCCGCTCCCAACTCGCACCCCCCTCTCTCATGTACCTCTCCACTCCATCTCATCCTCGGCCTCCCCCCCCCCTCGCCCCCTCCACCTCACTCACATACACTCTCCTCGTCAGTCTTTCATTTTCCACATGCCCAAACCACCTTAACGTGTTTTTCCTAACGCTTCCTATCACATCCACAACCACACCACAATGCTCCTTCACCTCCTCATTTGTTAGTCTGTCTGTCCATGTGACTCCACATGCTCCTCTTAAATAACTCATTTCCACTTCTCTCACTCTTGACTTCTGTCCTTCCAACAGGGTCCAAGCTTCACTTCCGTATGTTAGAGTTGGTATCACAATACTGTCATGTAACACCTTTTTCACTTCCATGCTTACCTCCCTGTTTCTTATCACTGCTTTCAATGACCCAGCAACCTTCCTTCCCTGCTGCACCTTTTCAAGCACTTCAACCTCCAGACTTCTATCCTTACTCATCACACTACCCATGTACTTAAATGCACTCACATTCTCCATATCCTCCCCATCCAATCTCACTGTACATTCACTGGCTTCACTTCTTTCGAAGACCATCACTTTACTCTTCCCTACATTCACCTTTAGATTCCGTTTCTTACACACTCCCAAACTCATCTACCAAGCCTTGCAGCTCCCCTTCGTCTTCGCTAAACAGCACAGCATCATCTGCAAGCAACAGTAGAGAGAGTTTCCAAACACTGCCCTCTCTCACTAGGGCTGCTCCAACATCCACTGCCCGACCTTGTATCTCTTTTATAACCCCATCCATATACAGATTGAACAATCATGGAGACATGACACATCCTTGTTTCAATCCAACCTTCAAATGGAAAGATTCACTCAGTTTGCCATCCACATGCACTGCAGCCTTAGCACCCTCATACATACTCTTCACTGCCTTCAACAACTTCCCATCCACTCCATATATTCTTAATACTTTCCACAAACCTTGTCTATCCACTCTGTCATATGCTTTCTCCAGGTCCATGAAGGCTGTATACAACTTCTTTCCCTTCTCTAGAAACTTTTCTACTAAGGATCTAAGAATGAATATCTGGTCTACACAACCTCTTCCCTTCCTAAAACCTTCCTGTTCTTCTCCAACTAATTCCTCTGTTATTTCCATAACTCTGTCAATAAGTATCCTACTATATACTTTTCCTATTACACTGAGAAGGAAAATGCCCCTGTGATTACCACACACTGCTTTTTCCCCTTTTTCTTTGTACAGAGGAATAATTATACCTGACTTCCAATCCTTCAGGACTCTACCCTCCTCCCACGCCAATCTGCACACCTTCCACATCCATTCTATTACTATCTCTCCCCCATGCTTCAGCATTTCACCACACACTCCATCAATTCCTGGGGCTTTCCCCATTTTAACGTTCTTCATTGCTTCCACCACTTCCATCCTACTGATTTCTTCCTCTCTTCTTATAACCCTCCTTCTCCCCACCATTCCCCAGCCATTTATATTTGCATTACTTTCATTCTCTATGTTCAACAGTTCATTAAAGTGTTCTCTCCATCTGTTTACTTTTTCTCCCTTCACTAGTAATCTACCATTTTTATCTTTCACACCCCCACTGACTTCATTGGCACCCTGTCTAGCTTTCTTTACCTCCTTCCAGAACATTTTCTTACATTCCCTCCACTTTGCACTCAAATGCCTTCCAAATTCCTCATCCACTCTCTTCTTACTCTCTTACTAATCTTTTCACCTCTCTCCTCCTCTCTACATATAACTCTCTCGTCCGTCTCTCGGCTTCTTTGACGCCCGTTCCTCATCCGCTCATTATATGCTTTCTTCTTTTGTGCCACAGCCTCTCTCACCTCTTCAGTCTACCATGCTGTTCCCTGAACCCCCTTTCGTCTTCTCTTCACCCCACACACCACCTCACATGCTGCACAGATTTCTTCTGTGAATATCTTGCACACACCTTCCACGTCCCCCATCTGCTCCAATCTATATTTACCCAATCGCTCCTCCACTTCCCTTTGTACAGCAGATAAATCTGTTAATTTAACATGACAGCAATATCCATGACTTTAAAATGATGTTAGTTCATATAAAGAAGGATACAGTATTAATATAGCTACTTGGTCACACTGTTCGTTATTTACCTCATTCATAACAGATTCTAGCAGTGATTATAATGGTTGGTATTGGTAAAATATAAGCAGTTTTATGCATATAATCTGTAAATAATAATACTATAGACATATATTAACTATTATTTGCTTCTTAGGCAATGAAACGTTTCAGCATATATGAGTTGAGACATAAATCATAGATTCTTTGCCGAGTTTGTTCCTGTGCCACCTGCAATCTTCTGTCCGTAGAAACCCGAGTGTCTGACAAAAATCTTATTTTTTTCTGTTAATACCTTTGCTGGTGACTACTGAGAGCATTTGAATAAAAGTATAAAGAAATATCCATAAATATGTGTAAAAACCGATAAATCTTCATTCTTTGACGTACATAAGCAACACCACAAACTTGTGAACATCATCACAAAGTATCTTGTAACTTCATTTTTAGGCACCAAACACACCTTAAATGAATGAGAAAAATTTGTACATTTTACTTTCATGAAAAAACACCCGTATGTAAGAATTATGCATTGTACTGTAAATAAAATCAGAAATTAAAAATTCTGACGGTATCTAGTGAACGCTCCTATTCGGCCAAGCCTTACGCTGAATAAAGTCAATCGTCGGATATTGCACAGTACCCCCATGGCCATCGGCTCAACATTGGGCACTGAGCCGGATAATGTGGTACCATCCGTCTGGAGCCTCTATCCTAAAAACTTTACCATGAGTACCAGTACCAAGCCTTAAGTGGTGGTGGGCAAGGAATGGCAGAGGATGTCAGGTGGAGCTCCAGTGAGGCTTCTGGCAAAGGGGGGTCCTCAGGTGGTGCCTGGCTGGAGTGAAGAAGTGGCTGTGGTGGTGCCTGGCTGGAGTGAAGAAGTGGCTGTGGTGGTGCCTGGCTGGGGTTAAGAAGTGGTTGTGGTGGTGCCTGGCTGGGGTAAATGATGTCAACATGAGGAAGTTGACAGCTGGGTTGACAGAGGCCAGTATGAGGAGGTTGAGGGCCGGAACTACAGGGGACGTTGCAAGGTCCATCTACGAGTGTCAGGTGTCATACGACAGAAAAAGGACATGATGGAGGCCTGCCTGGGTATCCGTCTCAACTGCAGCTTTATCACATTCACGGCCCTGTAGGTACATGGCTGTGGCATTGGCAAAGATGGTCCTACAATTATGATGCTTGCAGTAGTCAGGAGGACGCCCACTGCATCCAAAACATGCTGGAGCCTCAGGATCTCTGCCACTTCGTCGTCATCACCGTCCTCCTCCACTTCATGCTCTGTGCCCCTGCAGTCATAGACTACACAGTTTCTCTTTTGGGCAGTCTGGTGCACGGGGTCTCCATCATCCACTTCGTCAGTCGTGGATCGTGTTCTGTCACCTGTTCTTCTGCTGCTTCCATACACCAGACAAAGTCCTGAGCATCAAAGCCAGTAAAGTCAGCAATGATCTCTTCACGCTTGAGTAACTTGTTCCAGCTATGCTCAAGCAGTTCCCTCCAAGCTTGTGCCTAGTTGTACATTGCAGACTTGAGAGGGAGGTTGGCCAAGGTGCTCTCCCCCCCTACTGTACACGCCTTGGGCTGCCTCCTTGTCCTCAAGCACAACCATTGTGTCTTCCATAAACCTCTTCCAGTACAGCCACTTTGTTGCTGCAATAATACCCTGGTCCATGGGTTACACAAAGGAGGTCCAATTAGGGGGCAAGAACACAACCCTAATACCACCTCCATCTCCAACCAACTCTCAGAAAGATGAGCAGAGTGTAGTTAAGGAGCAGCAGGGCTTGCACTTGATGGCGGGCAAAGCCAAGACTCTCTGTTTCATAACAGATAATCTCCTTCACAGCATGATTGTACAACCAATCTTTGAAGATCTTGGCTGTAAACCAAGTCTTCAGCGAGTGGAAATAAATCACTGGGAGATGACCCATTAACCCCCAGAGACAGTGTGACTGTTTGGTGCACCACTACAGCAGGTTTCAGACAAATGGAACCTGTTGCATTGGCACACCACAAAACAGACACACTGTTTGCTTGCCTTACAACCAGGTAATAACTTCTTCACATCAGCCAAGGTATAAGTCAGAACAGATCTAAGAACAGACCCTTTTCATCAGCATTATAAACCTGATTGAGACATAACCCATGAAAGATTTTCATCAATCAGGTTTTTAAGCTTGGTGCCAAACTTATCAATTCCTTCCGTGTCCACATCCAACACTTCACCACAGGCCATCTTGTTGCACAGCCCATGTTGATGTTTGAACCGAGTCAGCCAACCTTACAACACCTTGAAATTGTGAAGCCCAGTTGCTCAGCAAACTTGGTGGCTGCAGCCCTCAGCTCGACAGGATGTATAATCATGCCACTGCCACGCTGTTGTCAAAACCACTTCATTCAGGCGTGGTCCAGTTCACCAAAGCATGGCTTGGCCATCGTCTTGCATTGGTGCCATCGCACAGTGTCACCATGTTGACCCTGCAAGAAAACCTTGATGCAGGGCTTCTTCTGTACATCCAACACTCCATGGTGTCTGCGCGCGCGCGTGTGTATTCTGAGCGTACATGGGGCAGTGCGTGAGTGGTATCGAGAGTTGCCACCTGCCACTATTTCCCATACAAATTTCAACCACCTACTCCTCGTGGAGCAGTTTTGGTACGCCCTTGAAAATCACGCTCATTTGAGGCCTGTCGCTTTTGGCTCTGATAAGTCCCAAATAAGGCCGATCACTCTCAATGGGTTAAAAGAGCCAAGCCAACAGCGCCAGATATTACATAAGGCTGGATATTGCAACAACGGATTATTGCAAGTTTACTGTAATCCAAAAATGAATGAAAAATGGCAAAAAATCCCAATATGAATGAAAAATAAAGAAAAAACTGAAATGAATGGAAAATAAAGGAAATACTCCCAAAATGAATGAAAAATAAATGAGATAATCCCATATTAGTGATTTAATACTAGCTGGTATTTGTTCACACCAAGTCAACAGTTCACTAAAAGATCGAGCAACAGCCCAAAAGTCATTGGCATATAACACTTACTTAAAATCAAAAACGTCTGAATCACTCTTGTCAATTTACAATTGCTAGAAACCATGCAAAACCTGTAATAAATCTCACTAAATCAAACTTTCTTCATAATCAAACCTCAAAACTATTTAACAACCCTAATGACAATAGAATATTCTGGTCAGCTTTTAATTCTTTCAATAATAACTTTAACAAGTCATCGTCCATTCCCCCACTAAAGTCTTCAGATGACAACATTACAAATGACCCACATAGGAAAGCAGATATCTTTGCCAGTACATTTGCCAGAAATTCTACCTTAGAGGAAGTCAGTCAGAATGTCCCAGTACTAGAAATTGACTCTCCCAAAATTGTTATACATAAAATACAGACAAGGTACGTAAAATCCATCCTAGACAATTTACCTACCAACAAAGCTCCAGGCCCAGATGGAATTCCTCCAATTGTTTTGAAAAAGTGTTCCCCAGAACTCACACCTGTTCTTGTTAAACTATTCAGACTATGCAAACATACTTCTTCATTCCCTAATTCATGGAAAGAAGCCAATATTCACCCAAATCCAAAGAAAGGAAGTTCCTCTGACCCCTCTGATTACAGACTAATAGCTGTTACATCTTCTCTTGGTAAAGTATTTGAAATTTTAATCAATAAGCACATAGTTAAACACCATGAATCCAACAACTTAATTAGCGATAAACATAATGGTTTTTGCCACGAAAGATCCACCACTGACATACTTAATCTCCTGACTCATACCATCCATCAATCGGTCGACCTAAATGGAGAAACACGCAGTAGCCCTTGATATTTCTAGGGCTTTCGACAAAGGCATCATTCCCTGCTGTCCAAACTCCCTTGCTATGGACTAATGTCTTTTGTTCCCCTGCGTGCCTCATATCTCAGTGACAGAAAAATAAAAGTTGATGTATATTCCAATTTCCATTCAATTATCGCCGGCGTCCCACAGGGATCAGTTCTGGCACGAACCCTGTTCCTGGTTCATATTAATGATCTCTTGTGTCACCCACAATATCATCCATTCATATGCAGATGACTCAACACTTCACAGTTCATTCACACTTAAGACACCCATTTACAAAGTCTGATATCTCCAGTTCTCTACTCAGCACAGCCATCTCCATAAATCAAGACTTATCTAAGATCAGTGAATGGAGACAAAACAACTTTGTCTCATTTAATGCTAGTAAAACCAAATATATATAATTTACTAATAGACAGATATTGCCTGATTCATATATTACCTTCGGTGCTACTAATATTCCTGTCTCCAAAAGTATTGAAATTCTCGGCGTCTCAACAGTACCCTCAGCTGCACCTCTTATGTCAGATCACTTCCCAAAACTGTCTCAAAGAAACTTGGATTATTATACTGAGTCCATACCTTCTTCACTGACGAGCGGATAGCTTTAATTTACAAGAGTCATGTGCGCTCTCAGCATGAATATTGCTCACCCTTGTGGAATGGATGTGGAGAGGTTGCATTAAAACAACTAGAAGAAGAAGAACAATAGGTACCTAGTGCCAAAATCCAGCACAAAGCCAGATCATCGGCTACAAGTTATGTATGCTGGTCGGGCCGGAAATACAGACACGGCATTGTGAAGAAATTGGGTCAATGGAAAAAGTATATCATATCACAGATGGGGTTAGTGACGTCAGGAACGGAGCTAGATATCGGAAAGAAGACCAATAGAGGTAAAGAAGGACATGATATTATGACAGCAAAAATATGATGATTCTCGGAGAAAATCTGAAAGGAGGGGAGGACGCTGGAGGGAAGACAAAAAAGGAAAGGAAATACATCACTGTACAGTGTAAAGAGGACAGTCGAGGAAAATATGACGTATAGAGAGAATGGTATTGCAATGCGTACAGAGGGGAGGGTGACCACCAGACATCAAATATGAGTGGGTAAGTCTAGTATGACCAATTCTAAGACGAGCTAAAGCAGTCTCCCATCTCCTATTACGGTGGCAAGGGGTTAGCCAAGGAGAAATAGATGGTTTAACAACACGTAGTTTATTATTAGTGATAGAGTCCCAGCAAGACTGCCACTGGTGCTGAAGGAAGGAAGTTAGGGCAGGAAGAAAATCAGAGACTGGAATGAGGAAGGAAGGAGAGGCATCTTTGGCAACAGCCATGCGAGCCAACTGATCAGCACGTTCATTGCCCGCGATGCCCACATGTCCTGGAACCCAACAGAACTGGACTGTTTTATGACGAGAGGAGATACGGAACAACCATTCCAAGATACGAAGGACTAAAGGATGAGAAGCAGAAGGTGACTGAAGGAGGGATAGCGCACTATATGAGGGAGAGGAGGCACGACAAATATACCGCAACGCAAACCAGAGGGCATATAACTCTGCTGTTAGAACACTTGCATAGGTAGGAAGACTAAAATGATAAAAGGTGTCAGGAAAGAGGATCGCGAAGCCAACACCCTCCGGGGTTTTTGAACCATCAGTGTATATAGGGACTGCAGAGGAATGGCAGGAGAGATGGTCAGAAAACCGAGCACGGAGAATGAATGAAGAAGAATTGGACTTGGAATAGGGGAAAATGGAAGAACAAATGTGAGGTCGCGGAAGTAGCCAGGGGGGAAAAAGACATGTGCGGTAAGAAAAAACATTACTAATAGCAAGAGAAGAATGCGAGAGGAGAGTACGAGCTCGAATTGCAAAAGGTGGTCTGGTTCTAGGATTGGAAAACATGTCTAAGTCAGGAGCGGGAGGAAGCAGAGAAGGAATATGAGGAAAACAGTGCAACTTAGCATAAGTACGAAGAGAAAGTAGAGCACGACGGCGGAAAAGTGATGGAACTCCTGATTCAGCATACAGACTCAACTGGGGAGGATTTAAAAGCGCCAAGTGCCAGACGGAGACCGTGATGATGCACAGAATCAAGTTGTTGGAGGACGGTGTCTGAAGCGGAAGAATAAACTTGGCAAGGATAATCAAGTTTGGAGAGAACGAGAACAATATGGAGCCGAAGGAGAGTAGCCCGATCAGAACCCCACGACACATGAGACAAAGTTTGTAAGAGACGGAGGCGTTGTAAGGCTGAGATTTTCAAGGAGGCAATATGATCCTTCCAAGTGAGACGGGAATCGAAAAGAAGGCCAAGAAAGGAAGCAGAGGTTTTGTACAGGAGAGGAGAGCCATAGAGAAAAAGAGGTGGTTGGGAAATAAGATGTGAGCGAGTAAAAGTAATAGCATGAGACTTAAGAGGAGAGAACCGAAAGCCATGAGAAGTAGCCCATTCTGAGGCAGCAGAAACCGCACGTTAAATGAGAGCACCAAGGGCAGAGATGTCAGAATTTGAGGCATATATTGCAAAATCATCTACATATAAAGAAGAGCGGACACCAACTGGGAGGCAGGATACAATCCCATTAATTGCCAATAAAAAGAGAGTAGTGCTAAGAACACTGCCTTGGGGGACACCATATTGTGGGAGGGGATCTGAATAAGTATGCTGAACACAGACTCTAAAGAAACGGGATGATAGAAAATTCTTTAAGAAAACCCCAAGGTTACCATCAATCCCACAAGATCGAACTGTGCGTAAAATATGATAGCGCCAAGCTGTGTCATAAGCCTTCTCAAGGTCAAAGAACACTGCGATCACAGATTGCTGAGTGACAAAAGCTGAGCGGATATATGTCTCCAGATTTAGGAGGGGAGTTAAGGTACCGCGAGCATTACGAAAGCCAAACTGTGAAGGGGACAAAAGTTGTTTGGATTCTAGGAGCCACATAAGACGATGATTTATCATACGCTCGAACAATTTGCAAAGACAACTAGTAAGAGCAATGGGGCGATGAAAAAGTTCTCCGCATGTTTCACCGCATGTTCAACTCGACTTTCATAAATTTTTGACCAAATTCTATTCCACTCACTACCAAAACTACTTTACAAAATTCAATTAATATTTTAGGCATGAGTAGAGTCAATGGCATCCGCGTTTTGCCTTGAAGCAGAGCTAATTAGACGGTTTGAAATTTGAAGTCGGCCAACTCGCCCGACTTTTCACATCGCGTCGTACATAATTGCCAGCATTTTTTTTGACCAATTCCAATTTCACTCACTACCAAAACATATACCAAAATTTTCACTAATATTTCGGGCACATTTAGATTCAATGGGGTCGGTTCTTACCTTGAAATAGAAGTAATATAGCAATTTGAACCCCGTGATACGGCACTATCTACTTCCTCATTGTCCTCCATAACCGAGAGAAAGAGCGGGAATTAGTTGACCGTGTATCTTATTATAAAAAGCAGTGTCTAGAAAATTACTTAATAACGCATGAATTATATAATAACTCAATATTACTATCAATATAATTTTTAATTTATACACCCCTTGCTTGAATAAACAGGAAAAAAAATATGTACAGAAAAGTAACTGATTTGACTTGATCCTTAACCGTTGTTGCCACTCACAGATCTTCAAAATTTCACCATCACGTCGACTATCAAATTTTTCACCAAAATCCATATATTTAGTCATCATATATTGAAATTTTTACTATATAGCTTCCATACACAATAACAATGGGGGAAGTTACGCTAGTTATTACTTTTAAAAGCATACGGTTTTCCCCAATTCCTCGCATTCCATGGTGTTAAAATTTCAAATCATACATTCAACTTTCGTTCGTTAAGCTCCCAAATAAGTAAGGGTATGTTTATTTCTGGCGAGATTTCTAATGATAAACGAGTTAATGAAGGTTATATGTAGCTCATTCAGATATAAATGTCTTAAATCAAAATAAATTGAGCGAAACGAAAATAAATGAGACGACCACGATAGA
The DNA here is from genome assembly GCA_018397915.1 of Birgus latro. Classification (NCBI taxonomy): domain Eukaryota; kingdom Metazoa; phylum Arthropoda; class Malacostraca; order Decapoda; family Coenobitidae; genus Birgus; species Birgus latro. The sequence continues at coordinate 11,816 of JAGKTI010011058.1, forward strand.
AATGCCTGACTAAATCGCAGTAAAATGGAAGAAACGAATATGTAATGACCAAAACCTAGAGCCATCTTCTTAGGCTTTGTTCCATAGCTCCTTTTACTGAGTGATTTATTACGCCTACTATACTTCTGCAATCCCGAATTATGTTATTGTCGCTTTAATAGCGACCCCAGCCATGCCTCCAATTCAACCCTTTATTTTATTTTTCATTTTTTTAAAAATGAAAAGGAACCAAAGGCTGAACCTGGTTGTAGAATTAATCCACAAAACCACCAGGCATTTGATATGGTTACCACCCAGCGTAATGGCGTCAGCCATTATTTGATTACTGTGACAGGTAGATTGATGAATGAATGGGTAGATGGGTTGAATGATGGATGGATAGATAGACATACACAGATACAGACTGGTAGATAAATAGGTAGGCAAAGAGATAGGTAGAATGATGGATGGATAGATAGACATTGATGAAGATACATGGACAGATAGGCAGATGGAAGATAGGTATAGATAACTAGATATGGACAGGCAGATGGATGGATATGGGCATAGAATGATGGATACAGATAGACAGACTGATAGTAGATAGATAGGCAGATAGGTGGACACAGGCAGGCAGATAGGTGGACATAGGCAAGCAGATAGGTGGGCATAGGCAGGCAGATAGATAGGTGGATATAGGCAGGCAGATTGATAGGCAATCTAGATTGGTGGACATAGGCAGGCAGATAGATAGGTAGATATGGACATAGATAGAATGATGGACGGATAGAAAAAGGATTGCTTGATATACAGATAAAGCTATAAACAGATTAATATAGACAGACAAATATACTGAATGACTGATAAGTTGATGAAGTAGGAAAGTAGTTGGAGAAGAACAGGGAGGTTTTAGGATGGGAAGAGGTTGTGTACATCAGATATTCATTCTTAGATCTTGTGGAAAAGTTTCTAGAGAAGAAAAAGAAGTTGTATCTGCCTTCTTGGAAAGCATATGACAGGGTAGATAGACAAGGACTGCTGAAAGTACAGTGGATCCCCATTATACGAAAGGGATAGGGGCCAGAAAAAGCTTTCATAAAGTGAAATTTTGCATATCAGAGCAATTTTCCCCATTAAAATATCCATAAAAAGGGGGGGATGCATTCCAGGACCCCCTCAGACCCTCCCACCCAAACTTTACCCCTCCTATTTTGAAGTAAGTAATAACTGTATAAGTAAGTAATACCTGTAGATGTAGAGAATGAGGTGGCCATTTTCTTGTACATCTCCTTTTTCTTGGTCACAGGCCCAACGGTGGTAGCTGCAAGCCTTAAAGGACGCTCAATCTCCGAGACTCCCTGCCCCTCCTCATGGTGTAATTTCCAATTTCCTCTCCAGAGTTAGAGTATGGTGCCGCTGCTTCTTTGCAGAGGGCTCCCCGATGATGGAGATGATGCAGGGCGCATGGAAGGCATGTCTAAACAATACGAAAATGTGTAGAGCTGCGAAGGTATCCTCACATGCAGCATAGCTGCGAGGAGGGACGTGGACTGGTTCTGGAAAATTCACTGTGAAGTCAATTCGCCGTCAGACCATTCCCCGTTAAAACATGGACGATTCCGTCATTCTATAAATATACTTAATACTGTATATATATTTATATAATACAGTATATATACTGTATAT
>JAGKTI010011059.1:3454-23454 GCA_018397915.1 Birgus latro
TTACTTTCCCGACAAAACGCTGTTCCGATCCACATGCGAGCCTACGCGGACCTACTGTAAGGTTGAAGGGGCAGTTTGCCAGAGGGGGTACTTATCTGGACTGTGGCTCCCTCTACCCGAAGGAGTGAGGGGAGAGGGGGTAAGAGGAGGGAGCCTTTACAGTTGGACGATGTAACGTAACCCCTCTGCGGGAAGAATGTGTGAACTCTGGTCAGTATGAGACGATGTGCAGTGGAAAATGGATATCGGAATATACTGTAAGGTTGAAGAGGCAGTTTTCCATTCGATTTTCTGTTAAATTAAATGTGTGTCGCCCTCCAACTCTCCCCTTAGTCACAAGCTGGCCGGACCCAGCACTGATAAAGGGGAGGGGGGAGGGGTGTGAGTCCTAGCAAAATTATGACAAATTTGTATTCATACTGACGAAGTACCAAATTCCTCAGAGTCTATTACCACGTCCATCACTTCATTCAAATGGCTCTGTGACAACATTCATGCAAGATATTTATTGCATTTAGCTTTATAAACAACAGTGTTCTTTTATCATACATAACCAGTGATCTGCCGAAAACGGTGGGGAGGGGGGGGGTACGCCCTGATGCTACCCCCTAAATCAGTGCCTGTCAAGAACTTGGGAAGAATATTGTCTAAATTTTCTTATAAATGAGATGAAGACATTCGTTGATACTGTCGCCGTATTCCACGCTCGGCTGGATGAAAGTCACAGTGTGTTAAGTTCTGGGACTACATTAAGAACTTTGCGACAGGATTTCTTTTCACACTGAGATGGGCATCGCTGATAGGCTGCAAAATAAGTTTTATGCGTTTTACATAATTATCTTCAAAATGCAAATAACACAAAGACTTCGTTTGTAATTACTTTTTGAATGATCCTACATTCCTAAAACACATTCCCTTCATAGTAATAATGAACACATCTTTCTTGTGGGCGTCACCTACTGTCCACGGAGGGTCCACCTCAATAGTCTTTCCAGGGACCTTAAGTGTATTTGTTCAGGGCAAACTTCATCAGACCCCATCGCATTTCCAACACTGCTTGAAGTACTCTGATTAAAATGAAGAAGACATCAGCATAGGGAAAAGGTTACTATTTACGTGCGCTGGAATTTGGATAAACCCTCTTAGCAATGGGATGTTTTTTTTTACTTTATTCGTGTTATCTCCAGACGATTTTATTCAACCTAGGAGACACTTTAAACTGGAGAGTCAGATATAGCCTTAAATATACCCTTGGCTGCGAGAGCCTGATTTATTTATTTATTTATTTAAGGCCGTATGTTTTAAAAATTTAGAGGCGTTGGACATTTGTGCCGTTGACATATTCCACCAGCAAACTCCACAATTTGTCCACAAGCTAAGGTACAAATATGGCATAGGATGAAACTGGTAAGCTTGACGTTACAAGAAGAATTGCTGTATAGTAAAAGATTCACATTATTGGTATTGGGAACGACTGTGAAGCACCCTCTGGCTACTTCACAGTCTGCCCAGTGATGAGGGGATCCAGCAATCCCATAAATGTGTCATCCCACAAATGTGAATTCCACAGTTTGTTCAAGCAGTACTGATTAGCGTCCACTGTGGCTCAAGGTCCGTTTGTTTCGGAACCCAAGTAAGGTGAGTGACTGATCTGACTGATTTTTTACCGGGATTCGAATCAAACGAGCGTTTTTATGACTTTCATTTTCGCTGGATTTTAAGCAAAGCAGAGTTACGACTGTTTTTTTTTTTCATCTGTTTTTATTCCTTTTTCACAGTGACGGGACACGAATCAAAAGAAATAATGGAGCAAGGAGGAATGGCACCAATTATTGACTACACCCCTTCATTTCGAGTATGCACTTTTTTTTTTCTTATCACAGCCAGACTATCAAAAGCGTCACTACAACACCGTCTCAAAAGTAGTCAAATAAGTATGCCCTTTACTACGATAGAGCCTTTGTCATGTGAATCAGGCACCCACTAAAATTTTTATTTAAGTTTGAAAGGATCTCTTGTAGGGAAGGGAATAAATAAGGTTAAATAATTATAATCCGTGTAATTTCAAAAGCTTCTCTCATGCTGAATAGAAACAACTGAATATAGCAAGCCAAAAGAAAAAGAAAAATTGTATATCCATCACCGTAGCGACTTTTTATTTAATTCAAACCAGTGTGGGTTAATTATGTCCATCAAGGCGTGTGCACTAGATCAGCTCGGTCAGTGTAATTGTGTGTGCGTGCGTGTGTGTGTGTGTGTATGTGTGTGCGTGTGTGTGTGTGTGTGTGTGTGTGTGTGTGTTTCCGAGATGTAGTATTTCAGGTCTTTCAGCCTCTTTTAGGTCCCTTCAGGTCCATGGGATTTATTCAGATCAGTTCAGATCGCTCAAAGTCATATGCATAAAAATGTGTGCCAAAGATCAGTCCTGTCGATACAATACCTGTCAAGAGAGGAACCAGTTACTGCAAAAAAGAAGGGAAATTGTTGCACCTAATCTGCTCACTAAGCTGAATGAGGAGAGCATCATGAAAGACCAATCAGGCAATGAAGCTATGTGTATATCTACTATCCAGTCATTTTTGGCCCCAGCAGGATAGTAGTGGTCTTGGGTTAGGCTATTCGGTCCTGACATTTAACGCTAGGATGACCTGCCTGAGTCGACCCTGAGTGGCACTAGGTAATTAAACTCAAACAACCCCATTCAACTAGAGCGCCTTAACCCACTAGACCTGTAAGCGTCATTTGACAATATGCTTACCACCCTTTGTAGTAAATGGTTTCCTGATTTATAAGAAACCATATGGCTTGTTATTCAGTGTACAGCACTTGAAAGCTGCACTACATCAAGTGAGTGGATGGTGGACTCCCCTACCTACCACGCAATGAAGCTATCGGTAAATACGAAATTGCAGCTGGACTGGTTCAGATGGAACTGATGATATGAAAGAGAAAAAAGCGAGTGGTGTGGGTTGAAGAGAGAGGGAGGGCGGTAGGACTAGGTTGGATGGTGGGGCCGGGGGGGGGGGATGAGTACACCCTGTGAAAACGGAAGTTGTTTTAGACGCGGCGTTAGCAATGAGGATTATTTCACGTAAAAATTTCACGCATGTGGGGGTAAGGGTGGAGGTGGGGAGTGGTCGGAGGCAGGGTGAGGTGTATGGAGAGGAGCGAGTGGGACGAGCTGGATGGGTGGTGGGAGGGGGCGAGGGTAGTATGCTCTGTGAAGACGGGTTTTGTATGTAAAGAGGTATGGGCATGGCGACTTTTCTATTTCATTACGACTGATGATGATGATGATGATGATGATGATGATGATGATGATGAACGTCTCCTATACGTAAAGGCGAAGAAGCTTTATCAATATAACTCTGAAGCCTTTTGGAACTACTTCTCTAATTTACTTTGGATAACGTCAGATGATGTCACTCACCACTGGGACCTCATTTTGTGTGAAGGATAAAAAGCAGTTTCCTTATGACACAATAAGCACAAGAACAACAACTAGAGTAAGCCCGCGACGCTCTCAAGTGACCTGTCGTCTGATATAGTAAATTACTGCATTACCCTGGTCTCTCTGGCCGGGAAGACCCATCGACCACAGGTAACCAATTACATCTGTGGGATCGTCTTACAGGTACAACATATTAAATTAATTGTGTAGGGAATCAGCACCCTTTTATGGTAGACAGGGCCTCACCAGGGTCGAATCAGAGCCATTTTTCACGGCGCGGTGGGGTGGGGAGAAATATGAAAAGGTGTGGTCCCCAGGTGAACACAACGGCTAATGAGGAGGTCTGACTACTGGGTGAACGCCGCAGGTGCTTACTTCCAGGGTACACAGCGTCACCACGCGTAGGCTCCTCATTGGCGTCTGGCAAGGCAGGTAAAACTAGGAAGCAAAGACATTANTCCTTCTATAATCTTGCCAAAAACCTTTGTAAGAACTTTACATCCTCCTCCTTCCCTCCCTACCTTGATGGTTTTGTTGCTGTTTCTTCTACTGAACTCTTCACCCAAACTTTCTCCTCCTCTTCCACTTTCGAAGATTTCGGTGCAGTTCCTCCATCCCCTCCCCCCTCTGATGTCCTCATTACCGAGATTAAAATTCCTTCATCAGATAATTTTTTTCACATGATGTATTTTTTGCCCTCACTTGCCTCAGTACTACTACGGCGTACAGGCCTGATGGGGCCCCTCCTGTTGTCCTTCGCTTTTGTCTGTCGACTTGGATCCTTTCTCGTTTGCTCTCATTCAACCTGTCCTGAAGAAGCACGATGTTCCCACACCTCCAATTATTGCTCAGCTGCTCTAGTATCCTGAATTTCTAAAGTTCTGAAACTTTTTTGAAAAAATCTTTCCTATAATAATCTTTCCGACTGCCTGTATGGGCTCCACCAGGGACGCTACACTGGCGATCTTCTTGTTTTTTTTTTCTCTCTCTCCTAATCAATTTCCTTTGGAAATTTTGACAAAAATTTGGTCATAACAGCTGACATCTGAAAAGCTCTCGACCGTGTCTGGCATAAATCTTTCATTTCCAAACTGGCCTCATACGGTTTCTATCCTTCCATCCGTTCCGTCGTATTTAGCTGCTGCTGTAGACGGCCGCTGTTCCAAAGCCATCAATAGTGCTGTTCCTCTTCCCTGTTTCATCGGTGAGTATGACCTGCACCGCTAACCCACTCATATGCTGATGACTCCACTCCTCACTTCTCCATCCGCATCTCACAGCGTGCATTACAGCAGGTGAACTGGCTCATATTTATGATTGGGGTAAAACAAACCTTGTTTTTAACTCATCACAAACCCAGTTCCTGCATCTTTCGTCTCCCCAAAATCTTCCACACGAGTATCCATTAATATTCAGCAATATGCAAATCAATCTTTCATCTTCTCTCATTATTCTTGGGATTTCATTATTTCAGGACCGATCAAGAAAAGATCACATTACCTCTCTTGCAAAATATGCTTCGAGATTTTTAAGTCGACTCAGTGCCTTTTTTTTTTTTTTACACCTGTGCAACTGTTGGCTTTTTAGTGGAAATCATCGTCCCTGTGTTAGGTACAAGGCATGTGTGAGGGGCTCCCTACATACAGCTTTTCTAAACGCGGTGGAGTTCAAGGCTTTTCGTCTCATCAATTCGCCTGCTACCAAACTATCACTGACACCCTTCAACTTCCCTCCCAATTCCCCCTTCCTCTCTTTCTCTCACTCACTCTCTCTCTCTACTCTACATATTGCATTTTTATCTTTTTCTATCATTACTTGAACTGTCTTTGCCCTTCTGAACTGTCTGCTTGCATCCCCCCTCCACTAAGCTGGGCACGTGGCACCCGTCTGGCAGCACACTCACTCCCCTTTCTCGTCCAACTCTAATACAAGAGTTAACGTTTTCAGTCGTTCATTTATGCAATAGGTCAGCTCTGAAACTATCTTCCTCAGTCTGTATCTCCCCCTGTCGATGACCTCCAAGCTTTTATGCGCAATGTGTCCTGGCATCTCGAAAAAAAAAAAACAGTTATTATTATTATTATTATTTAAGGAAGAAATTGGTAAACTTTTAGCGTTTGGTTCCTTCATCTCTGCATTAAAAAAAAAAAAAAAAAATGCACGGCTAACTCCTCTACTTTGAAAAACCTCCAAGTTGAATAAGATAATCTGGAGACAGCAAGAATAAAATCGTGGGGGAAAAAAATAATATCGTCTGGATAAAAAATAAAAGCGTTTGGAGATAAGAAATATACAATCGTCTGGAGGAAAAATAAAAGTCTGGATAAGAAACACAAAATAGTCTGGAAATAACAAAAACTAAATCATCTGGAGAAAAAAATCGTCTGGAGAAGAAAATCGTCTAGAGGAAAAAATAAAATCGCCTGGATAAAAATAAAATAGCCCGGAAATAAAATCGTCTGGATAAAAACAAAATAGCCCGGAAATAAAATCGTCTGGATAAAAATAAAAGTCTGGAAATAAAATCGTATTGAGATAAAATAAAATCGTCTGGAAATAATAAAATCGTCTTGAGATAAAATAAAATCGTCTGTAAATACAAATAAAGGCATAAGAAAGATAAAATCGTCTGGATGGCAAGATTGTTAATATGGAGGTGGTAAGCATAAAGCAAGAGGATCTGAGGAAGAGTGGAGGAAGACTGGCGAGAGACTGGAGGAAGACTGGAGACTGGAGGGAGATTGGAGAGAGACTGGAGGAAAAAAGACTGGAGGAATATTGAAGGGAGACTGGAAGAAAAATTGGCGGGGCATAGACTTGGAGGAAGACTGGAGGAAAGATGGAGGAAGATTGGAGGAAAGATTGGAGGAAGACTGGAGAGAAATTAGAGACTGGACGCCTGTAGGGTAAATAGTATTATAAATGCTCTGGGTCTTAGTACACACACACACACACATTCGAATATGCTCTCTCTCTCTCTCTCTCACATGACAGGTCTACACAGAGGTCCCATTCATTCTTATACAGTGAAGTTCTGTGTGTGTGTGTGTGTGTGTGTGTGTGTGTGTGTGTGTGTTACTCTCATTACCCTTCACTTCCACCATGTACATATTCCTGTCTCTTCCCCTTCACTTCCCTTTCTCGCCCTTCACTTTCACCTTCTTAGTACTTCCCTGTTAGTATATAAGTTCCCTTTCCTTTCCATCCCTTCACTTCACTTCCTTTCTCCTGTCACTTCCTTTTCTTTCCCTTCCTACTCCTTCATATCCTCTCCTTTCCCTTTACTTCCCTTCCTTCCGTTCCCTTCCCTTCCTCTCACTCTCCTTCCCTTCCCTTCAGGTCCCGTACGTTCTTTTCCCTTCCACTCCCCTCACACCCCATCCTTTCCTTTCCATTCCCATATGCTCATTTCCCTTTCCTTCCCATCCCCTCACTTCCCTTCCTTTTACCCTCTTATTCTCAAGGTAACTCAACAGCGCACTTCCACCAAAATCCATACACTTCACATCCCTCCACTTCTTTTTATTCCTCTTCCCTTCCCTTCACTTCCTCTCCTTTCCTTCCCTTCCCTTCCCTCCCTTCCCCTCCCCTTCCCTTCCTTTCCATCTTTTCAGTACGTATTTTCTCAAACCTTCAGCAGGGGAAAAAATCTCGCTTTTTCCCCAGCATTTTTTCCCTAAGCCCTACTTTTTATTTTAGGTCGGTTTGCTCGTTAGCTCCCTCTCTCGTGACGCTGCCTGCCAGGATGTCTCTCTCTCTCTCTCGTGTCGCTGCCTGCCTGTATCTCTCTCTCTCTCTTGTGACGCTGCCTGCCAGTACCTCTCTCTCTCTCTTGTGACGCTGCCTGCCAGGATCTCTCTCTCTCTCTTGTGACGCTGCCTGCCAGAATCTCTCTCTCTCTCTCGTGACGCTGCCTGCCAGGATCTCTCTCTCTCTCTTGTGACGCTGCATACCAGGATTTTTTTTTTTCTCTCTCTCTCTTGTGACGCTGCCTGCCAGGATCTCTTTCTCTCTCTCTCTCGTGACGCTGCCTGCCAGGATCTCTCTCTCTGTGACGCTGCCTGCCAGGATCTCTCTCTCTCTCCAGGTGACTCTCTTTCTTTCTCTCTCTCTCTCTCCAGGTGACTCTCTCTCTCTCTCTCTCTCTCTCTCTCTCTCTCTCTCTCTCTCTCTCTCTCTCCCTCCCTCCCACTCTCTTTCTCTCCAGGTGACTCTACACTGGGTGACAAGCCTAATGGTTTCCTGCCGGGGAGTAACCATATACATAAAACCAAGTGACGCCTGGTGGCCTAGTGGATTGAGGCGCTCCAACCAGGTGAGGCCTGTAGGGGTTTCCATCTGAGGGGTGGTTGGGGTTCACTGCTCACGTAATGCTACTCAGGGAAGGGTGAGGGTGGTCGCCATCGCCTTAAATGAGTAACCTTTCGCTTCTCCTTATATGGAACTATTTGGATGTGGGTGTGGATGATGATGATGATGGTGATGATGATGATGATTGATGATGATGGTGATGATGATGATGATGATAATGATAATGATGATTATGATGATAACGATGTTGATGGTGATGATGATGATGATGATGGTGATGATGATAACGATGCTGATGGTGATGATGATGATTATGACGATGATGATGATGATGATGATGATGATGATAACGATGTTGATGGTAATGATGATGATTATGACGATGATGATGGTGATGATGTTGATGAAGACGATGATGATGATGGTGAAGACGATGATGATGATGATGATGATTATGGTGATGGTGATGATGATGATGATGGTGACGATTGATGATGATGAAGTCCTTATTAACGAAATGATTTATACAGCCATAATATACCCAAGCTAAATAAAGTTACCTGATACTTACCTAAATTATAAACAGATTTGGACCCACACTTCCCTCGGTTAAGGAAGTTCCCTAACACCTCTTTCCAAGCGATTTATTTTGCTTATTATACCTTGCTAGCCTGTTCTGTGTTATATAAATCATTCCAATATCTCCATCCACTGCATAAATAACGTGCAAAAGGATATTAAGTAGCCCAAGAATAAATCGCTAAGGAAGAGGTGTTAGGAGCTTAAGTGACGAGAATGTCTTCCTTACCCCAGTGAGAGAAGACAGTACTACAGCCCTGCATCCTTCCCACAGCACTTCTTCGTGACTAGCACCGTATTCTAGCGTCATCCTTACGTCATAGCTGAGTAATCAAGCGGGAGACATGTCAGTTTTACGCCTACAGTGAACAGACTATAGATGCGTGTATGACAAGTGAAGGGTTCATCGATTGAGGAGGAAATCTTGTTATTCTGTGGAAGGTGGGGGGCTGACCATCCACTCACTTGATGTAGCGCTGCCTCAGGTGGAGATACTGACTAACAAGACGAATTCACTCTCTTCTGTGGTAGGTGGGGACGCTCACCATCTACTCACTTGATGTGGTGCTGCCTTCAGGTGACTATACTGTGTGAAAAGACAATTTGTTTTTCTCTCTCTCATCAGATGGACACCTGGTGGTCTAGTGGATTCAGGTGCTTTAAATGCATGTGGTCAGTATCTACATCTGAAGCCTAGTTTTTTTTTTTTTTTTTTATGTGACCAACTCTGGGCATAGGCTTTACAGCCCGTTACCAAGGCCCAGTAGTCCTCCTACATCCATACACCTCCACATGTCACCTTGCTCACATGATGCTACTCAGGGAAGAACGACTGTCCAATCGCCTTCAACACCTGCACTAAACAGCCTAGCCTCGTCCCCCTACGCTTCAGATGGGGTAATAAAGGAATGGGCGGGACCAGCGTGAATACAGCACCTAAATCTTCGTCTATCAGAGAAGGGGATTGTCAAGGTAATTTCAACCCTATGACATTAAATTCTCAGGTGAAAAAAATCGTGTGTTGATAAAAAAAAGGATTTTTTTTTTAATGCTTAATTCTTGTTGCTGATTTAATTCTAACATTTATCTAAGAAAATTGATTAGCTGCACCTTTCACAAACCCCCTTCTGTATTCCTACCTAGCCTTTCCTGCGTTACGTAAAATCGTCTTGGTGAAACTAAAACAGACTGAGAGATGTCATGGGATTTATGAGGTTAATCCTGGTCACTGCGATTTAATTAACTAAAGGAAATCGTCTGTTATGCCTAAGTACACCCATCGCATATGAGTCAATTCCTTCATTCCCAAAATTAACTTAGTGTATTTCTATATGCTACTTATTCTCGGTTTTTGGCAGCTTATATATATTTTTTTCGAGATGGATATTCGAGAGGGGTTTCAGAAGTTAAAAAAATCGTCTGAAGGTAGAAGGAATATATTCAAATTGGTTTCGTGTGTGTGTGTGTGTGTGTGTGTGTGTGTGTGTCCTTGTTTTCTCCAATACATTTCTGCCTGTCCTCTTCCCCCCTTTCTCTCTCTCTCTCTCTCTCTCTCTCTCTCTCTCTCACACACACACACACACACACACACACTCTCTCTCTCTCTCTCTCCCTCGCTCTCTCTCTCTCTCACACACACACACACACACACACATCCATCCCTGCCTTCATCTCCCCATTTTTTTAATCCTCATCAGATATCGTCTCTCACGTCCCTCCCTCCCCCCCTCACTCTCTCTCTCTCGCAACACATACACTCACACATACATCTACATACATACACTCTCTTTCTCTCTCCATTCACTTTAAACTGGCGTAAAAATTACCATCTGCCAATCCTGCACGCTAAATTTATAGAAGAGGGTAACGCTGGAATATGATGCTAGTCACGAAGAAGTGTTAGAAGAGTGCAGCCATATTACGCCTATGGAAATAAGTGCATACTGGGTCATGCTTCTTTCTTTATATGGGATTGCTTTAAGGCTTTCATTCTGTATTACCCTTCTCCGTCCACACACACACACACACACACACGCACACAGTCACACTATACACACACACACACACTACACACACACCCACATCCACACAAAACCATGATTAAGTATTCAGTGGAGGTCTGTCATTATGCATCTAACAAGACTAAAATTTGATAAGCATCGATAGACAGACAGACAGATAGATAGATAGATAGACAGAGTAATAGATATTTAGTCAGAAAGATATATTTAGACGGCAATAATAGTATACTGTGGAAGGAGATAGTTTGGTGATACGGAAATGGAGATTGACAGGCAGGTATAATTTCGGTGTGTATAGATGAATGAATATATAGATGGGAAGATGGATGCTCACAGGTAGACAGGTAAATAGATGCAAAGGCACATGGACAGATAGGATGGTAATAGACAAATAGAGAAGACAAATGGGCTTTAAGTATAGACTGATGGCTGTACAGAGATGCTTCAGACATCGATAGATAAATTTATATATCATGGACGGATATGTCGGTATTAACAAATGCATGCATAAATAGATACACAGATAGATACAGATAGATTATATAGATAGATATGGGTTTATGCAATTATATTTTCTTTACAGGACTGAGACTGGAGAGGACTTTGCATATGTCGTTATAAGTAAAGAGATTGTCTTGCATAAAAGGTGAGGGTGAGGATAAGAGTGAGGGTGTGGGTGAGGATGATGGTAGGGTGAGGAATAAGGGTTAGGGTGAGGGTGAAGGTGAGGACTGAGGGTGATGGTGAGGGTGAGGGTGAGAGTGAGGACTGAGGGTGAGGACTGAGGGTGAGGGTGAGGACTGAGGGTGAGGGTGAGGGTGAGGGTAGGGTGAGGAATAATGGTTAGGGTGAGGGTGAGGGAGAGGGTGAGGGTGAGGATGTAGGTGAGGGTGAGAGTGAAGGCGAATATTGTTGTATGTAGTTTCCATCTTTATGTTGTATTAATAGAAACATCAATACACACAATAGTAATAAGTTATTAGTGAATATTATCACAATTTCATCCAGGTGTACGATAGGTAAGTTGAGAGGTAGGATGGGACTGGAGTGTATTGGTGTTGTGATGAGGAGAGGTAGATTGAGATGGTTTGGGCATGTGGAGAGGATGAGGGATGATAACTGGGTTCAGAAAGTGAGAAGTGTTAAGTTGGGGGTGGGACAGTGAGAGGCAGACCGAAAAATACCTGAGACGAGGTCACTGAGCGTGACCTCAGGGTTAAGGGACTAAAGAAGCTGCCAGAGATCGAGCAGCATGGACAGCCGTCTTTAGGTGACCAAGGCCGACGCATGCAAGCATGTTGGAACCTTCAAAAACGAAAACGACGAAAATGAACTGTGTCAAAATCTTGCACAGTAAGGGACAACAGTTCAGCTACTTTTTCACCTCTTCTGCTTCTCACTTTCCTCTGCTGGTTAATATTCCTGAGCTGAGAAAGGTTTGCTATGTTGTTTTGTTAATAGATGTTGCTGTTTATTTTATATGTTAGGGAGGAGAGCGATGGACGTGTCTTGACCGTGAGGCAGACGCAGAGGAATAGGTGATGGTCTTTTGTTTCAGATTGTACGTCGCCGCCTTCAATTTCCAAAGGCGGCTTGACTGCAGTACATGGAGATTCTCAGAACTTTTTTTTTTTTTTTTTTTTTTAGCTTGTTTGACCTCCGCCATAGCTAGTTACTCTGTCACTACAGGAGATTGAGGCCATGACTTTGATAGAACTTGTCAAAGAAATTTAGGAGATTTGGGCTGGTACCTCGCAAGCTCACATTACTTACCCTGCAAAATTCGCTTCGCAATGATTGGACGTACTGAGCAGCCTTTGTACTCTTCAGCCTTGTCCAATTGCTGACGTCCAGAAGCCTTATTCTATCGTGTGTGGGGTGCAGCTGTCTTGGAAACAGGGTAGAGTTAAAGGTTTCTCGTTGTATTAACTCCCCTCCTCTCGATGGCGCCTTTCATCCTTTCCCTGTTGTTTTGCTGCTATCTCCCTTTACTACCGCCTTTCCATGATTCCTGCTCCTCTGAATTATCTGCTTGTATCCTCCCCCATCACATGTCGTGCAGTACTCGTCTGGCGAAGCACACTCACCCCAGTTCCTTCCATCCCTGTAGAGCAAGAGTTAACGGATACTCTCTTTTCATGCATGTACCCAGGCACTCCTTAACTTCCCTTCTTTTCTAACGCAGTGAGGCTGAAATCTCGTCATGGATGGATTCTGTTAATACCCCTATCTTGTTCAGTTCCTCTATTTCCTTCTGTAAAATGAGGGACTATCAACAAACATAGGAAATTATTGACAAACAGAAGAAACTAAACACAAGACTGAGATATCCCACGTCACTTGTCAACCTCTTCCCTCTCTCTCTCTCTCTCTTTATTATTCTTCCCTGGCTCCCCTCTCGCTTCAGGTCGGTCCCTCCAGTCGCTGCTGTGATGGAAGGGAAGCGGGACGTATCAGGTCAAGATAGGGGAGACCAAGAGGCAGGAAGGAAGAGGGGAGAGGTGAGAAGAGAATACAGGAGAAGTGAAGCGAGGAGAGGATAAGGAGGGAGAAGAGATGAAAGGAAGGGATACGAGGGGAAAGACCAGATGGGAAGAGAGAGAGAGAGAGAGAGAGAGAGAGAGAGAGAGAGAGAGAGAGAGAGAGAGAGAGAGAGAGAGAGAGAGAGAGAGAGAGAGAGAGAGAGAGAGAGAGAGAGAATGAATAACAGACGAGAGAGAGAGAGAATGAATAACAGACGAATACCGGGAAGGCTGGGCAGACTGTCACGAAATCAAATTACCCACGTTTCAGGAAAGTGCATCTATTCGTCTGTCCATCTGGCCCATACCTACTAACCTACTTATGTATATCCACCTCTCTCTCTCCATCTATCTACTCCTGTCTGTCTACCTATCCACCTATCTGTGACCCATCTACCTGTCTACCTGCCTACTGTACCTATTTATCCGTACCTACACCTGTCTATTTCATCTGTCCATCGTATTATCTCTTTATTTATTAATCTGTCTCTTTATCTATCTATTTATTTGTCTGTCTATCTGCAAGACAGAGATTTTCTTCACGTCATAAATGCCAAAAACATCATAACTGCCATAAATCTGTAAACCCCAAAATACACAGAATTACAAATCAATTCCCATACACATAAAAAAAAAAAACATCACCCCTACATAAATATCAGTTTCAGGTAAAATCCCCGTAATTCTGTGCAGTGTAAAAGGCAGAAAAGGACAAATAATCTAAACTGTATTGAATTTGCTTTAGTAAGTCAATAAATCACTGCAGTCTGACGGGAATAAATTAAATACTACATTCTGAAGGCTACTGTTAACATTTAAAATTCTATCTGTTGTCAGACGCCTTATTCCCGTAAGGGGTGACCACAAACAAATCGCCTCCATGTTGCCCTGTCCCCCGCCTTTTCACTGCCCTGCTCCCAGCTCACACACCCTCCTCTCTCATATACCTCTCCACTCCATCCCTCCATCTTATCCTTGCCCTCCACCTCCTTCTCCCCTCCTCCACCTCACTCACATCCACTTCTCGTCAGTCTCTCGCTCTCCATCCTCTCCACATGGTCAAACCACCTCAGTGTGTTTCTCCTAACGCTTCCTATCACGTCCACATCCACACCACAACGCTCCCTCACTTCTTCATTTGTCAGTCTGTCTCTCCATGTAACTCCACATGCCCCTCTCAAATAACCCATTTCTCAGATAAAATTAACTCAGATAAAATTTGCTCGGATAAAATAAAATGTGATATTATTTTTGGTATGATGGGAAAAAATCGTGTAAACTAATACCGGTAAGTAGTACTGGCAAAGTCGTCTTGAATTTTAAAAGCTTCCCATTCATTTTTGAAAACGAAAAATCAATCTATTGCCAGACGCCTCAATCCCGTAAGGGGTGGCCACAAACAAAGCGCTTCCATGTCGTCCTGTCCCCCGCCATTTCGCTGCCCTTCCCCCAGCAAACGAAAAATAATTATATCTCGTAAGGGGTGGCCACGAACAAATCGCCTCCATGTCGTCCTGTCCCCCGCCATTTCGCTGCCCTCCCCCCAGCAAACGAAAAATAATTGTATCCCGTAAGGGGTGGCCACGAACAAATCGCCTCCATGTCGCCCTGTCCTCCGCCATTTCGCTGCCCTACTCCCAAGAAATCCGTGGCACTGCAATCATTTTAATATTAATTCTCAAAATATTTCTTAATTACGAAATCTGCGAAAGCCTCTTCATCCAGTTACAGAAAATCATACGGGTTAAGTAAGGTTATGTGTTACAGTGACCTCTCTTTACCGCATTACTTTTTTTTCTTGTGCATTCTTTCTTTCGCAAATTAAGTTAGTAAATAAATAAAATTGCCCGTGAAATTATGCCTTTTTTTACATTGCGATATTTGGCTCGTTGAAGCTGCCAAAAACTGCTCATTTATATCCTCTTTTAAATAACTCTTCTTGTTACTACTTCAGTCATGCCAGTCGTACGATCTGTTTGTCTGTCTGTTTGTCTGTCTGTCTGTTTGTCTGTACCTACATTAATGTCTATAGTTATTCATCAAATCTATTCTTCCTTCTGTCTATCTGTACATGGATCTATCTATCAAATATGGCATTTAATTTACTTTCTAAATAACACACACACACACACACACACACACACACACACACACATACATACATACACACTAATCCCCCCCCACACACCTACACATCCTCTCACCCGCCCACACGACCCAAACAACAAAAGCATTTAGTGTCCTCATTCCAAGGTGTGTCTGGTATTAATTCCACCTGCAGCTTTGAATTGAAGGTGGCATTCTCAGCAGCCCACACCAGGTAAATGGGCAGTGAGCAGGTATACTTCACAGGTAATTGTTCTATATTAAGGTAAGGTTATTCCCTGCATGTCTCTGTCTGTCTCTCTCTCTCTCTCTCTCTCTCTCTCTCTCTCTCTCTCTCTCTCTCTGACCATGCACGAATTTGAGGGAGCTATTTTCGGCAGACCTATAATTACCTATAACAAAAGAACAAAGCCATTTTCCCAAATATATGCAGTAAATATATGACAAATAATTGCATGGAATTATATCAATGTAAAAGGGTGAGGGAGCGCACCATCCACTCACTCGATGTGGTGCTGCTTTGGGTGCTGCCCTTTCTCCTCTTTCTTCCTTCTTTCTTCTGTCTTTCTTTCCTTCATTCTTTCCTCTTCCTTCTGCCTACGGGTGACTTTACACTCTCTCCTCTGTTTTTCTTTTCTTCATTCTTTCCTCTTCCTTCTGCCTATGAGTGACTCTACACAGAGTGACAAGCCAAATGGTTTCCTGTACACTAGTGGGTAATTAAAGTGTTCCAATCGGATTGAGCTTGTGTAGGTTTCTATAAAAGGAGAGGTTGGGGTTTATTGCTCAGGTAATGCCACTCAGGGATGAGTGAGGCTGGTCACTCTCATCTTAAATGTCAGGACGAGCTTGCCTAGCCTCGGGCTTCTAAGCTCCTCATGGGGCGACACAGAATTGGATGATGGATGGATGGATAAAAAGGGAACTGATGATATATACCGAGGACTTTCCTAATGAGTCAACATGAATTCAAACTCGTGGTAATTCTGACAGGACACACACACACACACACACACACACGCACACACACACACGCGCACACACGCACACAAAACCTCCCATACTCCCTCTGCAACGGAAATATCCGGTATTTCTCTGTCACGGCAATCCAGCTGATGGTGGTATTATGAGCCAGTGTGCAGGTAATTGGCCAGTGTGCAGGTGACTTGGTGCAGGTAACAGTTACTTTACTTCCATTTGGGCAGGACAACCATTAAGGACAGCTAACTAATTCGGGTCGTTCGTGGCCTGTAAACCCGATCGTGTTGATGTGTATTAACGCCGTACACTAACTGGCATTGGAATCTTTGTGGCACCACGTCTTCGGCTAGCTACTCCGCACATAACACCAATATTGTTTTGTCGTTTACCCCGAAGCAAATTATGTCGGTGCTAAATTTCAAGACCGCTTACAATGCCAGGGCAGTGAAGGTGTTACAATATCATCTAAAATACGGGCACAGTAATTATATATCACGGTTGTTCAGCCAGGCGCAGGACATGAACATACGGTCTTCACGATACAACAGTAATATATAACTTGCTGGCATCTGAGCACCTACACTTCTACATCTTATTTCATCATATTCTATTTTCATTATGTGTCCTCTGAAGGAATATGGGATACTTTGCTTCACATCCAATGTTATCTACTCATTCATAGGCAAATATTTCAGTGATTCTACTTCAAAATACCGTTTATCTATCTATCTACTGCCAGGCGCCATAATCCCTAAAGGGTTGGCCGTTTGTCTTTGAGTTAGTTTTTTTTTTTAAAGGGAGGGGCACTCACCTTTTGCCAACCCACTTGCTGACACTTACTGTTGGTTTCATCATGGTTACCACCCAGCGTTGTAAATGGTTCTTCGGCTTACAGGAAACCATTAGGCTTGTCACTCAATGTAAAAAGCCATCTGAAAAGGAAAAAAGAACAGTATAAAGTGACAGGAAAGATGGAAGAAATAGGAAGAGAGGATGGCAAACACAGAAAAACAATGATAAAGGTGAAGGGAGAAGTAGGCAGCACTACATCAAGTGAGTGGGTGATGGTCGCCACCACCTACCATCACTTCAAACTACACGTCGATAAATTAAGGAGCATTCTGTGCATCAGGGTCAATAAATAATCATCCAAGCTCATGTTCAAAGCAAGCAAGGCAGCCAGTGAGGTGTGGCTGATTTTATACCTATTAGGAAAATGTATGAGATGTGAGTGTATGAGATGTAAGTGTAGGTTGTGATACATCTGGTTTTGGGCGCACAAGCCGGTCAGGGGGAGACAACTTTGATATAACCATCAAGATCGGTTTCATGGCCATTTGGTAGTCGTCTCAGTAAGGTTCGTGTTTACGGTTTCCTTACTCACCAACACCGTCGCCAAAGGGGACTGTGGAACTAAAAACAGCGGTGGGGGGTCGTTGTCAGCACCTTAAGAAGCAGGGGCGGCATAACCGAAAACAACGGACTGAACATTTGGATGATTAACGTTAAAAAAGCATCCAGTGCAACACCATCGCCCCACAGATGGTTTAAGTGTTGAATATTGGACTGTTCTGTGTGACCTTGCCTTCATTAATTACACTTAAAACCGATTTGACTTAATTTTGCCCGACCATTAACCACTCCATCACCTTTCGTTCAGATCAGAAGAAAATTTGGAGAAGTGACTTTAATGTTTGAACTTTCCCTGTAACCTACACCTTTGACGCGTTTTTTTTTTTTTTAATCCTAGTTTAACCTGAGCCTTTCTACCAACTTTACTCAACATCGATTAAAAGCTGACTAAGCTGACCTTTCCATACGACCTTGACTTGGCCTATTGTTATAACTAAATAACAGGTCAACCTATTGCGTGATCCTCAACCCATCCACCAAGTCTGAACCAGAGCAGATCGTATGTTTTAGTTAAGTTCACACACACACACACACACACACACACACATACACACACACACACAAACACACACACAGAACTTTGGCCTTTCCCTGTAACCCTGACCTTTGAATATTTAACACTGAATCCCTTCGTTCTTGCTTGACCCATAACACTTCCACCACGTCTGACTAAACTAAGACCAAGACTGAACTGTACCCCTGGCTTTTGACCTTTCCGTGGCCTTCACCTTTGACTGACTTCAAATCAAAGCCATTTTTTCTTGCGCTATTTTCAGCTTGTTCACGGAAGTTTGTGTCAATCGGATAAAAACTGTTAATGTTGACCATGCCCTTTGACCTTAACCTTTGTCTTACTGTTCTCAAAAACAACAAATTTACTCCTCGGCTGACCCTTAACAATTCCACAAAAATTGGCGATAATTTGTTCAAAACTTTTTTTTTTTTTTACATTACGTATACAGACAGACGTTCAACGCTGACCCTTGGCCTGTAACCCTTTCCTTAAGTTTGGTCCAAGCTGGAAAAAAAAAAATAATTAAATTCATCAGGCTGGGATAACGTTTGACCAAGACTTGTGACCTTGAGCTTTGAGCTACTGTTCTAAAAAATATATATATATTTCTTCATTCGCTGTCCCTCAACTCTTCCTCCAAGTTTGGTTAAGATCGGATAAAAACTTTCATGAGTTATTTTGTAGACAAGCATATATACATGCATTGACAGACAGACAAACAGACAGACAGACAGACAGACAGACAGACAGACAGACAGACACACACACACACACACACACACACACACACACACACCGCTCAACGCATAGCAATAACTCGCCCCACGACAGCGGGTGTAAAAAAATAAAAAAAAATAAACTGCGACCGTCGAGGCAAACAGAGACGAGTGAAGGTGTCGTGGTCATCGTCTCAACAGGAACCAACGACACTGGAAAAGGCCCTGAGAGAGACTGGCACACTTTTCATCTACTGTACTCTAAACGTTGTGATGTTCGTACCTGCGCTGTGAGGCCCCTGGTTTATTAAAGGTTTACTTTGGCGATGTTCATTTGCCTCTTCTTCCCCTTGTTGTACTTGTTATATATTTATTTCTGCAACAGTACATAATATTTTCATGGCCAGTACGACAATGCACGAGATTAAGGGAATAGAAATGTAAGGGGGGAGGGGTGGCGTTGAGGGTAATTCTGCTGGTCTTGGATACGTCAGCTATGTACGGCAAATATATCCTGAAACACGAAAGCAAACACTTGTAAGCATATGCATGGCATTTCACAAACTTGCTTCAATTACTCACATAGCAGCCATTATAAGCCACAGAAAAAAACCTATATTCTCATGTACGTACATGTATAGCTGACTAGAAAGTACGTTCGAGTCGATATCGTAACCATATTCAGAACCCCACAGAACCGTCCCATTATTGAGATGGTTTTCATACCATCTGGTGGTTCCAAGCCATTTTTCTTTCTTTCTTTTTTTGTGTGGGGTCAATGAACCAACTTCTAAGCCTTAAATAAAAATCTGATGGTGACTCGACATACCAGGTCCAGGCACTGTACGTGAATGGTAACATCCAGGGCAATCAGCCCAGAAATTAAACCATGAGGCTGTGGCAACAAGCACTGATAAGAGGAACCAACACCAAGAACAGACAGAGAAAAGCAAAGCATATATCTTTGGGAAATTTTAAAATACTTTTAGGGACAATATACATGTGCATGTAACTGAGGTAGGGTGGTTACTCCCATGATCTCAAAAAGTAGAGCACTTTTCATGGAAGCGATTCACTCGACTCTCTCTCTCTCTCTCTCTCTCTCTAATGTATACTAATCAATCGTCCGATGCAGCATGCTGTGAGCTGTGATCTCGATAACAAGAAGTCCAGCCGTTTCTGTCCCTACTTAACTATACTCAGTTTTTTTTTATTTTTTTTATTGAAGCGAAGATGCACTTGACAGGTTGGTGATGACTGGCTGTGTGCAACACGTAACTACACCTCTTCGCACGACACAACACCCTCCCTGTAACACTTTCATACCTTGCGTCTCCACATCTTTTTCGGTTCCCTCATCTTTTCCCAAGTCATCTCGGTTATACG
>JAGKTI010011060.1:0-27180 GCA_018397915.1 Birgus latro
ATGGTCACTGTTCCTCTGAACTGTCTGCTTGCATCCCTCCACCTCTATGACGGGCACGTAGTACCCGTCTAGCAACAAACTCTCATCCCTTTTCTGTCCAACTCTCTAATGCAAGAGTTAACCGTTACTCCCAGTCTTTCATTTATGCAACTGGTCAACTCTGGAACTGTCTTCCTCTGTCTGTATTTCCTACTTCCTATGATCTCCAGTCTTTCAAACGCAGTGTGTCCAGGCATCTCGAACTGAACGGATCTTGAATTTGGCTCTCTTTTATACTTTTTTTGCTTTTTCTTGGAAGGAACAGTATGCAGGCCCGTGGCCTTTGGTTCCTTCTTCCTTGCATAAAAAAAAAAAATAAATCAAACTCCTCATTCAAGAATCAGCTATAATGCTCTCTCCATGCATCTTTAATATCCTCACTGCTCACCACTACCCTTCCATCATCATTCTTCACACACTGCTCACCTACAATGTCCCGATTATCCCTCTTCACCAGATTTGCCACCCTAAAAATCATATTTTTCCTTTCTCCATGATTTACATTATCAAGTAAAAGTCTCTGTGACTCAGACTTCGCCCTGTATACCTCTCTTCTAGCCCTGTGCTTGGCAGCCAAGTACTCCTCCCTGTTACCACCATTCTTCCATTCCCGGAAAAGCCTTCTTTTCTCCTTAACTGCAGCTTCTACACCCTCATCCCACCACCAAGTTACTTTATGTCTTGGTGGGCCTCTTGTCCAACCGCATATTGTATCGGTAACTCTCAAGAGGTTGTTCTTAAGGGCTCTATACTGTTCATTAACACCTCTATCTACGGCTTCCTGTTCAGCCACCACTCTCCTCATCTCACTATAAAAGGCATCCCTTACCGATTGGTTTCCCAGCTTCCATATTTTCCTCCTATGTACATATGTCCTCCTTCTCATCACTCGTTCCTTAAGCACCATGTCACAAATCAACAGTTTGTGCTGCTGCACACACTCCTCGCTTCCTATGACTTTAACATCCCTCACTAATCTCCTATCAACCCTCCTGACCAGAAAATAATCTATCTGACTACTATTTCCCCCGGACTCATACGTAATCAACCGGCTGATTCTTTTCCTAAAATGTGTGTTGCACACAATCATGTCCATAGCCTCCCCAAACTCGGGTATTCTTTCCCCTTCCGCATTCCTCACACCATACGCACATCCTCCATGGACTCCATAACCTTGAGCTGCTTCACCCACATGACCATTTAAATCCCCTCCAAGAACCACTACCTCATCATCACCCATACCACTCACTACACGCATTAAATCATCCCAAAATCTATCCTTCTCTGCGTCATCCAATCCCACCTGTGGAGGATATGCCAATATAACTGAAACCAATTTCTGCCCAACCAAAATTTTCACTACTAATATCCTATCACTTACTCTCATAACATTCATGACATATTCCACCCATTTCTCTGCAACCAACACACCCACACCCCCGTATCCGTCGGTTCCCCCCTGCCAAAGCAACTTATAGTAGCAATCCTTCCCAACAATCTTTCTGGCTGATCCACCCCTGTACCGGACTTCCTGCAAACATGCCACATCCACCCACCTCCTACTGAATGCCTCAACGACTTCCCCTGCTCTTCCTCTCAAACTTCCCACATTCCACGAACCCACCCTAAACCCCCTGGGTGATTTGCTGTCCTCAGGCTTGCTTTGGTGCTTGTTTTTGTAGTTCATAGTCGGTAAGATAAAGTGGGGTAAACATTCCAAAGGCCCGACCCATTGCACAGACTCAGGTCCAGGCAATGGATCTGGGACCCCTAGCCCACCAGCTTACCAGTGGCTGTGGTAGTGGCCTCGGGGCACCCTGCCAGGACAGCTGCAGGGACACCCTCCAAGCGCGGCTTGGCACTGCAACTGCCCCGCCATTATACACCCACTGATAGGGCAGCCTCCTGGGGCGCTACTCCCAGGTTCGGGCCCCTCTCTAATGAGCGGAAGCGGCAGCCTGGGAACCGCAATGCCCTGTACCCTCTAGCACAGGTTCGAGCCCCATCTCGCCCCGGACCCATGATCTATGCCGGCGGAACCCAAGTCAAGCCTCCCCCCAAAGTCCGCCACTAGGTAGCGGGGGCAAAGTTTTCTGGCCGCATGCCCTTGCTGGCGTCAACCCCTGTAACGTAGTGGGATACATTGTGTAATATGTAAAGCGCATGTGGTGTAGTGCATAAGATAGTTAGAGGAAATGTTTGGGAGAGTATGCTGGTCTACTCTCCATGTTACTGTCACACTGAAAAGGTCAGCAAAGAGGGATGGTTAGGTAACTAGTGAAACAGGAGCTCCAGCTCTCCCTATCACCAGTATTCCCATTCCACCAGTATTCCCCTCGGGAGTACTACCCTGTTCGGCCTGTGCTACAGCGTCCTCCTTACAACTAATCCTTCTGCTTGCGCTGTTAATCTTTTCTCTCCGTTGGGCTCCTCCGATCACAACCTTATTGCCTTAACCTGTCCCATTGCTCCAGTAAGGCCAGTGGCGCTTTGGAGCTGCTGACTGGGAGGCCCTCAGGCAGTACTTCTTTGATTTTCCCTTGAGCAATTATTGCTTCCATGTCCGAGAGCCATCTGGGGGTATCCTGTGCATTATGGAGGTTATTCTTTTGGGCATGGAAGCATACATTCTTTTCTCACATCCTGGGACTAATGCAAAAAAAAAAACTTGGTTTTATCATGCTTGTTCTAGTGCTGCCCACAGCAAGAAGGCCTACAAAAGGTACTGGAGCCAGTCCACCCCTGCATCTCATCCCTTGTGTAATTCTGCCCAGAATCACACTGTCTGTTATTAGCTCTGCTAAAAATCACTTCATTCGTAGTAAATGCTCTGAGCTGTCCACCTCAAATTTTCCCTGCTCCTTTTGACACCTTGCCAGAATCCTATCTAACAACTTTACCTCATCATCCTTCCTTCTTCTTTTCCTCTTTGGTGGCTCTGTAGCTATTTCTTCTACTGATAAAGCAGATCTCTTCGCTCAGACTTTCTCCTCTAATTCCACCTTAGATGATTGCAGTGCTGTTCCTCCATCACTTCCTCCCTCTGACTTCCTCATGGCTGACATTAAAATTTCTTCAATTGATGTATTTTCTGCCATCACCAGCCTCAGTACTAACAAGGCATCTGGGCATGATGGAGACCCTCTTGTTGTCCTCAAGAACTGTGCTTCAGTGGTTATACCCTGCCTAGGTAGACCCTTTTACCTTTGTCTGTCAACTTGTACCTTTCCTTCTTGCTGGAAGTGTACTTTCATTCAGCCTGTCCCAAAGAAGGGTGACCATTCCTATCCTTCTAGCTATTTCTCAGTTGCTTTAACATACTGTGTTTCAAAAGTTTTTGAGCCAGTTCTTAACACAAATATTTTAAAGCATCTTTCGTATTACAACCTTCTTTCTGATTGTCTGTATGGGTTCCACAAGGGACACTCCACTGGCGATCTTCTCAGCTACCTTTCAGACTCCTGGTCATCCTCCATTTGGGACTTGGTGAAAGCTTTGCCATTGCACTTGACATCTCAAAGTCTTTCGATTGAGTCTGGCATAAATCTTTAATTTCCATACTGCCCTCTTACTGTTTCTATCCTTCTATCTGTGCCTTCATCTCTAGCTTCCTCTCTGGTTGTTCTATAGCTGCTGTTGTACACAGCCACCGTTCTTCTCCTAGAGCTGTCAGTAGTGGTGTTCCTCAGGGCTCTGTCCATTCACTCTCTTTCTTTTATTCATCAGTGACCATCTAAGCTGTAAATCTAGCCCTATCCACTCACATGCTGATAACTCCACCCTTCATCCTTCCATTCACTTCCTACAGCGTCCATCTCATCAGTTACTTCAACAAACAAGGGATGAAGCAGTGACACTGTCAGAGGAGTTTTATGCTTTCATCCTGGCGTGAGGTCGCCAGATGTCAGGGGAAGTTTAGGTATTTCAGAAGGGATAATGATATTGTATAACTCGCGTATACAATGTATAGCTATGTGTGCTAAGAATGACTATCGAGTCATCTACTAAGATCGAATAGACTTGTGAAATCGAGCAGCGATTTCACTTTATACTGGCTCACTTCGCCAATTCTCTAGAGTCGAGAATTTATAGACTTTCTCAACGGTACGCAGCAGAGACTAGACACTCTATTAGGCTGTAATATTGTACCGTTGGCCTCAAAGAAAGTTAGTTTCTCCCCTTAACAATCAAAAATGATAATAATAAAGATAAACAGGATATTGGCTGAGCCAAACTCCTAGCTAGCACAACGGATTTAAGGATTACTGCCAAAAGCTGGCCTAACTACCAGTCGTGATTTAATACAAAGAGTTGTGCTAACGTGGAGTAGCAAAACTATATTAAATAAGTGGGAAAATTAAACCCGACTGTTACATTTAACATAGCTCAAGAAAATGAACTGTAAATTTATTAAATACAAGCAAATAAATTTACGTTACAGGACTCCAATTCAAATCAAAGGAAGGGGAATGCACTCACTCACTCAGACAAACAGCTAAATATCTCAAAAAGCTTAAGCCTAGGAAAACAGGAAAATACTAATCGGTATGGATGAGACTGTACTGTAGTCGATCACCAAAGATAGGTGGGAGCTCGGGAACACACGCCGACACAAGCTGAAATCTGAAATCGCTAAGAAAAACGATCTCTCGAGCTTTTCGTGTGGGCACGACCCGCTCGTTCTGTGGCTAAAGACAGACTGAGCTCCGATTTGAATACTTAGCGCGGCGAGCGCGGGGAGATGGCGCGACGGGCTTAACGGTTCAGGCGGAACCGACAGTTCAAAATTTATCGCTCGATGTCACGATCTACTTAACATAACGTTACGATGTAGAAAATTCGTGACATTACGCCCCTGAAAAAATCAAATTTTACACTAGTAAAATTTGACATTATATACAATATATATATATATATATATGCATCCTAGCTCAGTCACACAAGATTCACACTGTGGTGTGTGTACTATCCTGTTACAGGAGGAAAACAGTGTCGCCTGTGAGCGTTAAAACCTCGTATTTACGTTAAGGAAAGCAAGCTTGAGGGAAAAACTCCGAGACGACAGTGGAAAATCCTGTACTCAGGTCAACTGAGCGAAAATTCGCTACATTTACATTGACAACTAATTGTTATGTAGCGTGGTGTATGTGATACACGGCGTAGGTGTGACAGTTGTAGTGTAACTGTACCTACGTGTAAGCAATAATAATAATACATGTTAATGCAATAATAAAGGTGACGAGGGTGGAGGAGATGAAGTGCCAGCTTGCAGCAGACAATCAATGGTCCTGGACATCTTCTTCACCCAACGACTGTACCTGTGGGATGAGTCAAGGTGGAGTATCAATAGTGTCAATGAAAGGATTTGCACTATATTACAATTTCATCCACCCAGCAATCAATCCACACACAAAAGAAAGTACTCTTTGGCTGAAAGTCAGTTAACAGCAAATTTCGTACGTATGTCGCCATTATTTCCTTAATAGTTGCCTTTTTTAACCTACACTTATGCCTAATAAAGGGCTCGTCGTCGGTGCCCTCGGCTGGGATCGCACCACAAGTACCCGCCTGTCATCAGTGTCCTCGGTTGGGCTCACCGTGACTGCACACTTATAGCTATACTTATCATTACAAAGGGCTCGTCACCTCGACTGCCCGTTTGTCCTCGGTGTCCTCGGTTGGGTTCACCGTGACTGCACACTTATAATTATACTTATCATTACAAAGGGCTTGTCACCTCGACTGCCCGTTTGTCATCGGTGTCCTCGGTTGGGTTCACCGTGACTGCACACTTATAATTAGTAAAGGTAGTCGAGAATCCCTATGCAACTTTGGCAGGTCACATTTTAACACCCTGCATGGGTGTGAACACTCATGTGGCTTCTGTGTAATCTCCGGGAATCCTCAGGAAGGCCCACAGCTCGAGACACACCACAAGGTAATTCAAACTCAGCCTCAGATTGCCTCTGCGGGATCTCGGACTTCCCCCCTTAACCTACCTTACTCTACGGTGCACTTATAAGCTACAGTACATATGTATGTACAGACCCCAGACATATTATGTCCTGTGGGGCCAACAAGCGAGACGTGAGGTCTTAGCAGCATAGTACTGACTGGGAACCAAGCTAGTTCTTGGATTGCTCAAATCTCTTAGAACAGCACAGTCTTAGGGAACCCAGTGTACAACAGACACCCACATTAATCGTATAGTACTGACTGGGAACCAAGCTAGTTCTTGGATTGCTCAAATCTCTTAGAACAGCACAGTCTTAGGAAACCCAGTGTACAACAGATACCCACATTACCACTGCTGTCTCTCACACGACTCAGAGATTATGGGCGTGGATTCAAACGGCACAGGAGGGAAACTTTCCTGAATGGTGGTACGTCGACACACATTACAGGAGTGCACAAAACTATCAATTTCCTATCCCATTCCTGGCCAGAAAAAGTCAGCACGGATACGGCCTTGGGTTTTCTTTTTGCCCATATGACCTCCTGATGCTAAACAGTGACCCCATTCTAAAACTGCTTGGCGGTAGTTTGCGGGAACGACAAACTGCAGTCGAACCTCGCCCTCGGGTGTTCGTGACTCATGGTAGAGCCGTCCTTGTTTGCGAAGGAACCTGGCTCGTCCACCCCGTGAATACTTGGTCACTTTACCCTTTTGTTTCTTCCGCACAACAGCAAGGGTCGGGTCAGTCTGTTGCTCTTGGACAACATCTTGACTACAAATCAGATCTTGCGGCAATGCAAAGGCCACTGGGGCAACACAGTTTGGAGCCTTGGCCATGGCTCGTGTTACTGCAGCCGAAGTCTGAGTAGTGACATCTTTGGTGCAGCTATACTTGGCACCTGGTATATTGCCTATTATGAGGTCAAACAAAGGTTCTTGCATGACATCTGCAACTGTTGAACCTGTGTAAAAGGGAGATGCTACCTGGATACATGCCTCAGGGAACAATCTCACTGATCCGTCAATAAGCTGAGCTTGGATCTGTCTGCCTGTATACTCTTCAGGACGAACAAGACTGCCTGACAGTACAACCTGAGGAACCATTGTCTCTCAGTACATTAACAGAAACACCTCCCACAAACCCTGGCTGAACAAGGAAGGCACTGTTACCTGTGGGAGGGCTTGTGGAGGAAGCGGCCAGCCATTGATAAGGCTGCATGGCACACATCTCTTCAAATCTGACAGGAGTATTTGTCTTAGGGATCGTACCCGAACTAGATGCATGAGGAGTTGTACTCACCATCTGGGGAGCAGGAGCACTGACGGCCTGTGGAGGAGAGTTCACCGTCTCAGGGGGACTAGTGAACTGTGAAGGAGGAGCTGTGCTGGTGGGGACAGCACCATCGTTCGCTTGTTGATGAATGAAGGCTGCATTCGCTTCCTGCCTCCGATACACTGGGGCTGGTGTCGAAAAGGTTTGTCCCGGTTGGCGATTGCGTGGCTGATACTGCTGTTGTTTAGGGTACTGCTGCTGGTTGGGGTACTTGTTGTACCTCTTCCAGTCAGGTTTCTGTGTATTCTGCCACTGGTCCTTCTGCGGTTTGCCTGGACTATGGCCATTACTTTGAGAATGGCCTTGATGCTGGGGTTCAGTCTGGGACTGCTTACCAGACTTAGCAGTGTCTGTCATGTTCCAGGACTGCTGCTTACGAGTTTCGTACCCGTACACACTAAAGAAAGCATCAG
The DNA here is from genome assembly GCA_018397915.1 of Birgus latro. NCBI lineage: Eukaryota > Metazoa > Arthropoda > Malacostraca > Decapoda > Coenobitidae > Birgus > Birgus latro. The sequence continues at coordinate 7,742 of JAGKTI010011060.1, forward strand.
CGGTTTGTACCATTTCGGATGCGTCCTTCACTTTGGACATCTTGAGCTGGGCCATGAGCTCAGCAGGCCACGACTTTTCCAGCTGTGTGCGCAGCACGAGGTCAATCATTACCTCTCGTGTGCTGGGAGTCTCGTCCTTCTCCATCCATTCGCCTAAATATGCCGTGAGACGGTCAAGGAACTGAACAGCTGTCTCCTTTTCCTGGAGACACGCCTTCATGAACTGATTTCTAGCATGATCAGCCGTAAGACCGTACGCTTTGATGAGTGCGGTCTTCATCATCTCATACGTGAGATTATCTCCGCGAATTCTGTGGAGAATGTCGAGGGCAGGGCCCTCAAACAGGCTAAGGAACTGAAGCCGCTTAGCTGCCTCATCCAGACCGTACAGGTTTGCCATGTCTTCGAAACGAGCTATAAATGGCTCGATTCGCTCGCCTTCCTTGTAAGAGGGAAGCTTGAGACGTGGAGTTGCTAGAAAAGGTGCTGGGAGAGCAGTAGGGGAGTTTGGATTGGCTGCACCCAGTGTGTCTGAGGCCAAGGAGTCTCGCTTTAGCTTTAGGACTTCCAACTCATGTTCACGTGCTTTGTCTCGCTCTCGTTCCTCGCGCTCGGCACGATCATGTTCTTCACGTGCCTCGCGCTCAGCACACTCCTTCTCGTACTCACGTAGTTCTTTCTCATGCTCACGCTGAATTTTCCGCTCTTCACGGGTGGCATTTTCACGTTGCTGCTCGTAATTGAAGCGCGACAGGACATAATCTCGAATTTCCTGGGGGTTAGTAAGCCCCATATCCTTAGCTTCTTGCACGAATGCACTGGATTCCATCGTGCTTAGTTTGAGACTGAGTGACAACTGAGACTGATAAGTAAAAGTGAGTAAGTGATTCGGTAATAATTTCAGGCTAGGATTTTATCCTGGAATGAGGTCGCCAGATGTCAGGGGAGTTTTATGCTTTCATCCTGACGTGAGGTCGCCAGATGTCAGGGGAAATTTAGGTATTTCAAAAGGGATAATGATACTGTATAACTCGCGTATACAATATATAGCTATGTGTGCTAAGAATGACTATCGAGTCATCTACTAAGAGAGAAAAGACTTGTGAAATCGAGCAGCGATTTCACTTTATACTGGCTCACTTCGCCAATTCTCTAGAGTCGAGAATTTATAGACTTTCTCAACGGTACGCAGCAGAGACTAGACGCTCTGTTAGGCTGTAATATTGTACCGTTGGCCTCTAAGAAAGTTAGTTTCTCCCCTTAACAATCAAAAATGATAATAATAAAGATAAACAGGATCTTGGCTGAGCCAAACTCCTAGCTAGCACAACGGATTTAAGGATTACTGCCAAAAGCTGGCCTAAGTACCAGTCGTGATTTAATACAAAGAGCTGTGCTAACGTGGAGTAGCAAAACTATATTAAATAAGTGGGAAAATTAAACACGACTGTTACATTTAACAAAGCTCAAGAAAACAAACTGTAAATTTATTAAATACAAGCAAATAAATTTACATTACAGGACTCCAATTCAAGTCAAAGGAAGGGGAATGCACTCACTCACTCAGACAAACAGCTAAATGTCTCAAAAAGCTTAAGCCTAGGAAAACAGGAAAATACTAATCGGTATGGATGAGACTGTACTGTAGTCGATCACCAAAGATAGGTGGGAGCTCGGGAACACATGGCGACACAAGCTGAAATCTGAAATCGCTAAGAAAAACGATCACTCGAGCTTTTCATGTGGGTACGACCCGCTCGTTCCGTGGCTAAAGACAGACTGAGCTCCGATTTGAATACTTAGCGCGGCGAGCGCGGGGAGATGGTGCGACGGGCGTAACGGTTCAGGCGGAATCGACAATTCAAAATTTATCGCTCGATGTCACGATCTACTTAACATAACGTTACGATGTAGAAAATTCGTGACAGACACACCTAATGTCTGACTTGGCTCATATACCTGATGGGGCAAAAGTAATCTTGTTGTTTTTATTGCATCAAAAACTCAGTTCATACATCTTCCGCAGGAGTATCCTCTAATTTTTAACAATATCCATCTCAGTCCTGCATCATCTTTAAACATACTTGGGGTTTAATTCTCTCAGGATTTATCTTGAAAAGATCATATTACTGTACCTCTTGTTAAGGCTGCTTCCAAACGATTATGTAAGCTAAGCCAACTCCGTGCCTTCTTTACCCATGCACAGTTGTTGACTTTATACATGGATTTTATTCGTCCATGTGTAGAATACAACTCTTGTGTATGGGGTGGCTCCCCACATACAGCTCTTCTCAAGAAGGTGGAGTCCAAGGCTTTTCATCTCATTAACTCTCCTCCTCTTACTGGCTGCCTTCAACCTGTCTCTGCCACACTGTTGCATCTTTTTCTTTTTCCTCTTGCTACTTTAATGGTCACTACTCCTTTGAACTGTCTGCTCCACCACTGCAGCAGGCACGTAGCATCTGTCTAGCAACAAACTCTCATCCCTTTTCTGTCCAGCTCTCTAATGTAATAGTTAACCATTACTCCTAGTCCTTCATGTATGCAACAGGTCAACTCTGGAACTGTCTCTCTCTCTCTGTATTTCATACTGCCTTTGATCTCCAGTCTTTCAAATGCAGTGTGTCCAGGCATCTCAGAATGACTGGATCTTGAATTTGGCTCTCTTTTAACTTGTTTTTGCATTTTCTTGAAGGGAACAATATGTGGACTCATGGCCTTTGATTCCTTCTTCAGAGCATTAAAAAAAAAAAAGGGGAGAGGGGGGGAGGGAGACTGTCTTTAACCACTGCTGCGCTCATCACCTCATATGAAGCAATATGCAAGCCACTCCTGGCTGCGCTGATCGCCTCATATGAGGCGATGGGTCTCTGCGCCATAATTTAAAGCACAAGGAACCGTCAGTGGTTTCCATGGGAATGTTGAGTCTCTGTGCCATCAGACCTGTTGCTAAGCCCTGCTACTCTGCAGTTGCCAAATACCACATATTTACTGTATTTTCCAGTGTATAATGTGCCTTTTTTTTTTTACCAGAAATTTGCTCTCAAAGTATGTCCTGCTCAATTTACAATGAAGCTACCAATTTCAGTAGGGAATCGAACCCAGAAGTGGCTGTTTCCTCCTGAAACTGTTGAAAGCTTACCTCTGCATTATTTTTTATCTTTCATAGTCTCATGGCTGTGTTTACACTAGTCCTGTACTATTATCTTACCATTCAGTAAACAATATTCTTCAGTCTTTATCAAAGTACTGTACTTTAGCTTTTCACATTACCAGCGACACTCTGAATGGTTTGTTTACTGCCAGCTTTATGGACAGTGTTGTCAAAAAAAAAAAAATTTTAAAAGTGCTAAGCTCAACTTTAAAACACGCTGAACCACTTCACTACACCGCAACACCCATATCTGTGAGAAAATTCGTCTCCTAAATGTATTTGTCTGCTAAACTTAATATCGTAATTAATGAAGTTACATGAGTATCCATAAAGAAGTAGCAATTTCCTTTGCTTTTAAGTAAAGAGATCGATGGAATATGACGTCAAGAGTTACAACAGAATTTTTGCCAGCCTTGGTAGCACTGCTGTTTGGTAGCTGGTGTGTTGGGCCAAAACAAATGCCACATGGCGGTTGTTGTCAGTGGTTCGACATTTTTTCTCTGAGGTTTCAGATTCTCCAGAGATACTGTATACAGTAGCATGAAACAGTACAGGTACTAGTACATTTGAAATTAGAGTGCAATTGTTTGTAAAGAAATAAACCTGTTAAGAGCAGCACATTAATTATATCCAATGAAACATCGTGGTAAGGTAGGTTTAAGTCGTGCAACCTCATGTTGTTAGGCTAGGCATAGACTTAGTCGTTTTCCAAATTTCCTCTTGAAAACTAGGGTGTGTGTTATGCATCAGAGCACTCTATACACCAGGAAATACGGTAGTAATTCAGTTCTCGTTTGTTGCCCAGCAGTGGTGGATTCATGCCTGTCTACCTCCCACGGTGCTGGCAACTTATCATCCCCCACACACCCACCCAAGAGACATAAATTACAAAAAGACAAGGGTGATGAAGAGTTCAAGCTAAGAAACACTTAATCTGATGACAGAAAATCACCTTAATATAAAGAAAAATAAAGTTGAAAACAATGACTCAGGGAAGGTAATCGGATTAATAAGAGTTAGCGCAGTGGGGGTTAATTGTATAGATACTAAATGAACACGTTTTTCATTGAGATTACTGTAACTTTGCTGTCTTCCAGGGTTTATATTATAAGAACAATGGTGAGACGGCATTCATCCTCTTGGCTGTGGTTGGGTTGTTTTCTGGTGTTTGTGTTCCTGACAGGCCTCTACCAGTATGCTTTCACCTGGTCATATGGTGAATACTACACCCACTGGGGGCCCTCAGTTCCACTAAGGCCCCTCATTAATGTGCTCAAAGCTGGACAAGATGTAAGTGTGAGACCTGTCAATGAGTTTGCATATCCATATACATATTCCAGCACTGAAAAATGTGATTCAAAAGAGTCAGTTAGGCTTATGTATGTTGTTAAGTCCGCATTAGAAAATTTTGATAAACGAACAGGAATTCGTAATTCCTGGGGATTTGAACATCGATTTTCTGATGTAGAAATTAGAACAGTGTTCCTAGTCGGAATTCAGCCTACTGAAACACAGCTACAGAAATTGTTAGAAAAGGAAATAGAAGAACACAAAGATATTGTGCAGGCAAGTTTTTTTGACTCATATTTTAACAATACTCTTAAAACCATGATGGGTTTACACTGGACTTACCACTATTGTCAAAATGTAAGATATTTTCTCTTTGTGGATGATGATTATTATGTATCCACAAGAAACATGCTGAGATTTTTAAGGGATCCAGTGCATTATCCTCAATATCTTGAGAAATATGTCGTAACAGCAATGAATGAGTACAGAGAGGACTTGTTTGCTGGTTATGTGTTTGAGAGCTCATTGCCTATAAGATGGCTGTTTAGTAAGTGGTATATTACACTTGATGAATACCCATACTCAAGATGGCCACCATATGTAACTGCTGGAGCCTATGTTTTGTCCAGGAAGAGTTTGGAAGACTTATACTTTGGCAGTATTTACACTAATTACTTCCGTTTCGACGATGTCTTTCTGGGAATGGCTGCCAAGAAAGCTGAAATCAAGCCTTTCCATCATAAAGAGTTCTATTTTCATAAGAAGCAGTATGATATAGAAGGATACAAATGGGTAATTGCTAGCCATGGCTTTGATGATCCTAAAGAACTAGTGAATGTGTGGAGTGAGCAGAGATCTGCTGGAAATGCTTAAAGTCCAGATAATTATTGTGTTCGATTAGTCCCACTTATTCAATACAGTATTATCATGACTTTTCATGCAGGATTGTCCCATTACTGCAGAGTGTTTCTAAGTATGGATAGTAAAAGTCCTGTAATCCGAATGGCAGGGGACCAAGGGTCTCTCGGATTATTATTTTTCTTGAATTATTGGGAGGGACCTCTGAAAACATTAGAAATGTATACACTCACAGTCACTAATTTCTGCCCCGGGATGCCCCCATCCTACCCCTGTATACCCAAGGAAGAGGGAAAGGAGGGGGACAGAACGAGCTCCACCCACCTTTACCCCACCTCCCAGCCCTCCCCCATACCCCTACCCAACCTCCCCACCTGTCATTCTTAATGGGCAGTTACATCTCTAGCTGATTTCATGATTAACACTCTTTGTCCCACTGGTAATGCAAACATAGAACACTAAAATATATAAAAAGTATATAATATAACTATCAACACTCTGCAAAAAGAAATTAATGCATTATGACGTTGACAGCAAAACAAAAATGTTAACAGTGGCCACCTCAGGCCTCATGTGTTGGGTGCACTGCTTTGCACACACACACACACACACACACACACACACACACACAAGCGCACGCAAGCACCCAACGTATGAGGCCTGGGATGGCCACTGTTAACGTTTTTGTTTTACTGTCAACGTTAATAATGCATTAATTCCTTGCTGCAATGTGTTCATAGTTATATTATATACTTTTTTACATATCCTAGTGTTTCATGCTTGTGAATGTGACAATGAGTGTAAAGTATGAGGTTAGCTTGAGCTGTAACTTCCAGTTAAGAATGACGAGTGGGGAGTTGGGTTGGATAGAGGTATTGGGGAGGGTTGGGAGCCGGGGTAGAGGCAAGTGGAGCTCATTTTGTCCTCCCCTCTCATCTTCCCTGGGTATATAAAGGTAAGAAAGGGACACTCCTGAGCAGAAATTAGTGATCGTGAGTGTACATGATCATTAAATAAACACTTAAAATGATATGGGTTATTGTTTTACTCACATGCATAGAAATGTAGATGAATACTGTAATTGCAGGGGAGTACTTCCAAGTCCAAGAGCAAGTCCAAGCCAGATAAATCCTTAGATAAAAATGTAAAAAAGCCCCGAAAATTTTGAAATTTTTCACCTTGAAAAATTCGGAGTACAGTATTGGGATTTTCGGATTATTGGTGGTAGGATTGGAGGACTTTTTCTGTAATAGGTTTTACTGTACAATATTGCAGTTGTGATATATATGATATGTTAGCAGAGAATATAGACAGTCTTGCCATGTGAGCTTTAAAAGTATAGATTATTCTTTCTTATTTCATAGAATACTGATACAAAAAATGTTGTTACATGGGTGAGGAAATAGTATTGTTCTGGAATATTATTACAATCCTGGAATAGTATTATTATTATTAATCATCTTGTGACCAAAAGATGCAGGTTGTGTCCAGCTATAGCAGAGCACTCAGACCTCGCAGAGCCAGACCTCCCTGTACAGCCACATGCCAAAAGTATATAATTATTTTTTTCCCACCTACAGTTTGCTTCTACCTCCATACTTTGTTTTCCCCAATACTCCACAATAGTTGTACAGTACTTTCTGCTGGGGATGTAAACATGACTAGCTGAAGTAAAATGAACAGTTATTTCAATAAAATCTTTTCTTCACTTTTTGAGGTACAAATATAGTTTTTTCATTACTGTACTGAGAGAATTTATAGGTAATTTCTGTCCTGTACACTAGGAAACCATTTATGCTGGGTGTTAACCATAATACCAAACTATGGCACCTGGTGGTTTAGTGGGTAATTAAGGCTTTCCAACTGGATTAATCCTGTGCCAGTTTATATCCAAGGGGTGGTTGGGGCTTACTGTTCACGTAGTGCCTCCCAGGGATGAGTGAGACTGGTCTCTCTCATCTTAAATGTCAGGACCAGCTTTCCTACCCTTGGCCTCCTAAGTTCCTCACTGGGCAACACAGCATTAGATGATGTATGTATGGATGTCCTTCCCTACATATTTTTAAAAATGGTCACAGTAGCTCAGTTAAAATGATTTTATGTAAGAAAATGTTATCAGGCCACGAGAGCTGCTTCTCACAGTGACAAAAATAGTATATAGTACAGTATAAACTATTTCTTCAACTGCCTATACTTTGACTTCTACTTCCATGCTTCTTTTTCCTCAGTACACCTGAACAGTTGTACTTTCTGTTGGTTGTGTAAAAAGGACCAGTTGAGGCAAAATGAAATGGTATTTCACTAAATCTTTTGCACATTTCACTCTTTGAGATAGAAATACTGTATACTTTTTCCACGATGGTGCTCTGAGATAGTTGTAGATCATTTCCCTCCCAACATACTGGGAAAAAAAACATTTGCTGTAAGTCAGTTAGGAATGAAATTATGAAAGAAAATTTTACCTTAACTCAGGCCACAGGAGCTGCTTCTTATGATAAGGAAAAATATGTATAAACTACTTAGTCTGCCACCTATATTTTTACTTCTGCCCCCACACTGTACTTCTTTTTCCTCAGTACTGTGCCCCTAAATAGTCTTACTTTCTGTTGGTGATGTAAACAAAACTAACAACAGCTTTTGTAAAACAAACATATTGATTGCTGTTTTGTTAGACACAACCTGCATCCTTTGGTAATGAGCAGTTGGATTTGGCTTGGGTGCTATCTCCATTGAACGGTAATGAGCATTTGGAATCTGTGCCAACACCTTGGTCATGAGTGGGTTAATATTATTATTGTTACTACTGTTATTATTATTATTATTATTATTATTATTGTTATTAACACTGTACAATATTGCATTTTCTTTTTAGTGGCACCGAAGACATAGCTGATGTAATTATATATACATACTGTATATATATATATATATATATATCTTTGTTTACAAATTACAGTATCAGTATTTCATGAATGCCTGATCTTATTTGGTATCAAAATTGACATATGCATTAGCCTGAGAAGTGGTTCAATTTTAGTGCAGGTAAACATTAAGATCATGGGTCTAGATCAGATTCAGAGTGCAGAAAATATCTCATGAATGCCATACCTGATTTGGGCCAAACTTAATATGGTCTATGTGGGGATGGGAAGAAGGTGTATTTTGTGTTGGTGCAGATCAGTCAAAGATCAGAGTCAAAGTATGGGCACAGTCCTGTGTACTTAATGAATACCCTCACTAGTTATGTCTTTAGTGGAGGGAAAGATTAGTTTTTTCCCATTACATTAAAAATTTTGATGGTCATAATCTTGTTGATGGAAAAGAAGCATAAATAGACATATAAAACTATTATACACTTATATACAGTAAGAAAATCATTCTATGTTAGCATATCTCATCATCATCTTAAGGGCAGGGGAGGGTAGAAGCTTTTAAATAATCATAGTGAAGCAAGTTATAATTACATACAGTGTGGGTCACCCTCATTTTACAATCAGCCATCATATGATCATTTGCATATGTGATCAGAACATTTTAGCACCATTTTTTGATATACAGTTGCAAATACAGTATCACTTATACTGTATAGTTGCTGCTATCCCGACATTTGATATATGATTGAGCATTATCCAATAGGGTTTCCATGAATATAACCTGATTGTTTAGTGTGGTTTGATTAATATGCCAACTCTTGAGTAAAGTAGCCATAAAAATACATGTTGTATTTATTTATTCTTCATCATACAGTTGAGTTACACTAATTGAAACCCAATCATATAACAACAATTCTGTATCGAAAGTAGGGATTTTAGTGATCTAACAACCAAAATCAGTGATCGTATATTGGGAACACTTGTGTGTTGAAAGTAGGGATTTTAGCAATTGTACAAGCAGAATTTACAATTGTATATTGAAAAATGATGCTTCATGGGGGATCGTAGCAATTGTACGTGAAAATGGTAATTGTATATCGAAGACATAAATGTAAGAGATTGTACAAGCAAATAATCACATAACAGTTGATCATAAATCTGTGATGGGAGATAAGAGTATTCATTGTTGGACCATGGCTGAAAGAGTGCACGCTAGCAGTTGTATTTCAGTCAGTCAGCCAAGAAGTAGACAGAGGGAGATGAGACCAGGTGGGGTGTTCTGACTTTGGATCTAGAGGTATTACTAGAGAGCTGGTACAGGTTAGAGCAAGGTGGTGGAGTTCTTATCAGATGAATCTGTCTCACCCATACTGCATGGAAAACAGTTGTGAATCCAAAAATAATGAATGTAGTACACCCATACCTCGATATCCAGCAGTATTGTGTACCAGTGGAAGTGTTCGGTCAGCGATTATGTCAGGTATCGGTAGAAATTTTCCTCATATGATACTGAAGAAAAGCCAGAGATGCATTCCAGACCCAAACCCAAACTCTCATGAACCTTACTCAATCAGTAGAGACTGACACAGAAACACCATAGATAATGTTATTATCCTTATAAACAATACCATTGCTAAAAAATGGTACTTCAGACATCACATGCGGGAAGGTAGGGTGGTGGGACATGTGGTGTTGAGATGCTTCAGGGCAACTAAACAGCCAGGCAGGCAGCTGGCAGTGTGCCAGATGGGGATGGAGGAGAGCAGGGGGATGGGGAGGGAGACAGGCTGGGGTGGTGGAGGGAAGGAGACAAGAAAGCCTAACAGCCCCACTACCCCCCTTCCCCTAGTCTCACTCACTCACTCACATTCACTCACTCTATCTCTCACTCACTCACTCACCACACACACACACACACACACACACACACACACACACACACATACACACACACACACACACACACACACACACAGACACACACACACACACACACACACACACACACACACACACACACACACACACACACACACACACACACACACACACACACACACAAAAGTGAGAGAAGAGAAAGATTTAGGAGTGCTGGTCCAGGATAGTTTGTCACCTGAAAAACACATTAACAAGATTGTTAGAGAGACATATAAACTCTTAACCAACATAAGAGTGGCATTTCATTACATGAATGAAGAGATGATGAAAAAACTGATAGTGGCCATGATCCACCCCAGGTTAGAATATGCAGCAGTAGTGTGGTCCCCACACAAAAAGAAAGATATAAACAAAATTGAGAGAATACAAAGAACGGCAACCAAGATGGTCCCCAGTCTGGCAGATCTGTCATGCAGTGAGAGGCTAGAAAGGCTGGATTTGCCATCTTTAGAGGAAAGGAGAGAGAGGGGTGACATGATTGCAATGTTCAGGACCATGATGGGAGTAGATAAAATTGATAGAGAAGATCTGTTTTTATGGGATAATAGAGCAACAAGAGGACATGGACTGAAATTGAAGAAGCCACACTGCTTGAAGGACATCAAGAAATATAGTTTTCTGTATAGATGCATAGACCTGTGGAATAGACTGGACAAAGAGATCGTCCAGTTTAAAAACTTAAACGAGTTTAAAGCAAAATTTGACTTACTGAGAAAGAGATGGGTCCCCACGAGCGTAGCTCATTTCCTGTATATCACAATTAGGTAAATACACACACACACACACACACACACACACACACATGGGAGACAAGTTGGGGTGGAGGAGGGTGGGGATGGAGAGGGAGATGATCAGGGGTTGGGAAGGATGGGGGAACAGGGAGGGAGACATGCCTGGCAGTGCTGAGTGTGGTAGGGGATGGGGGGGGAGGGATGGAGAGAGGACGGGGGGACCAGGAGAGCCTCGTTTCAAACCTAGGGAGAGGCGGGATGTTGGATCAGCGAGGCGATGGGCATTCAAATTGTTTGGTTTGTGGGAATGTTCCCCAATTTCTTGTGTTCGGTCCAGCGAAGCGTCGGTTATCAATGCGCCGGATAATGGGTATGGGTGGACCGCACTCCGTACTGTGCTTTTATTACTGTTGAGAACATTGCAGCTTGGGGGGAGAGTGTCATCCATTTTCATTTCTTCATTGCAGCCATACTGATGTCCATGTGTATCATCCTAAAGTTTGGAATAAAAGAAAAATAAGATCATACGGTGCTAAATCCAGACATTATGGTAGGTGTGGCAGGATGGTCAGACTGCATTTCTGAATTGCTCCTGTTATTGCATGTGTTATATGAGGTCTTATGGTATCATGCTGTGAGAACACATGAGTTTGTACCAGTGTATCCTTCTTAACCCTTTGGCAACTGTGGTATTTGTGAGAGGAGTAATATTGTCTCTTATGAGCTGGCATATAGTTGTATTGTACATCCACTTCCAAATCACTGATTATGATAGTTTTAACATTTTTAGTGCTGTAGGTTGCTCATGAGCACAACAGAATTATCTGACATTAGCTGACATTTATGATAACCATAAAGTACATATTTTGTAGCTGAAGGGTTAAGTGTTGTTTCAGCATTTTGACTTGCAGCTTATAGGAATGAATCGTCATCTCAGGCTCAAGGAAAACGAAACAAAACGATAACACCATCTGCATCCCAACACACTTGCCACTGTATTTTTGTTGATGCTTGTATTTCATAGTTTCTGTTCATTAGTGACCATCTATGGCAGTACTTCACAGTTGTTTTGTGGTTCAGAGTAGTAAACCCATATTTCATCATGTGTAACAGTTGCAAGAATAGTCATCACCTTCATAATCATAATATGACAACAGTTCTTGACAAATCTCAGTCATCTGAGCAGTCATCTCAGCCATGAGCATGCCAGGTAGCCATCTTGATCAAATCTTACTGTAGGCTATGCCAAGATCTAGTGAGATATCACTAGACCTTGGGCTATGCCAGGACAGCAGTAATGAGACCCACATGTTTATTGACAGTTCCAGGTATGTCAACAGTTTGCCTTGGAGTACACTAATCTGCTAGTTCTCTTTAATTAGGTTGTCAGTCTGAGTAATGTGAACCTTGTCACTTGCCGTAACAGGTCACTCACTTCAGTGTGTGTCACACATTTTTTATTTGACTGATTCTGCACCATTACATCTTTTGCTCCAACCCCACATAGAGTTCACACCAACAAATCTGTTACTGTAAGCAGCCTGCATTGTGCAATAAGTAGGGGAGACACATTCTGTTGTCAAAAATTCAGCTGGAGCAATTAGCTTAAATTTTAGTTACTGTTTAAGGGAAAACAATTGTTCATAAGTAATAACACCTCATTGTCTGAGAGAGAATTGGTTACTGAATGTTATAAGGCATTTCATGCTACTCTTAACTTATATTGACAGATTTTGAAAGTGTAGGCAGCACCTTTTATTCTGCATTGTTGGTTGTTACAGACCTGGAGATTTTACATTAATTAGGCTACATCTCTTGTACAACATTCTTCTTGATTTAGGTTGCCATTTGTTCATCAGTAAGATAATTTAGTACTGTATTAGGTATGTTTTGGTTATGATATAGCAATGAATTTCATCATGTCTTCCCAATGCTGTGTGCAGATGTGATCATGAACAAGGGATAATGTGGAGTGATGTTTTATACTCTTTTGTTTTACATGTATGTGCAGTTTGCCTGTGATAATATTTCCCAGACATGGGATTCAAATTTTTTTTTATTGTTGTATATCCAAGATATCTTCAGTGGGACGACATAGGATTGGATGATGATGATGATGATGTTTACAGTTAGCCAGATGATACATTATCAGTGGTTGTTACATCATTGCTGCCAGTGTAAACCTGGTCATTATGGATGCACTTAGGCATTTATGCAGAGTAAAATCTAGTGTGGTTCTTTTCAGCAGTTAAAAATCATATTAACCCTTTCATTGGTTTGAGTATACTGTTTTTAGATAAAGCATTTTAAGTAAAAACCAGAGAAAAATTCTAGAGGCAAACTCAAAAGTAAACATCTGTAGGCCTGGGTGCTTCCCTCAATTGAATGAAATTTTTCAACAGCATTAAAAAGAGGAGGGGGGGGGGCAGGGAGGCTATCCTAACAGAGTGGACCCCTTTGGTATGGGAGGTCATTCTGTTTTTAATAATATATTCAGGAACTAGCAAGAACAAACTTTGAAAATTAAGTCATCATACTGAAAGGGTTTGTTACCTCTGCCAACAAAGTTGGAGGAGGTTGTGTATTCACCCATGTTTGTCTGTTTGTTTGTCCACATGATATCTCCAAAAGTTCCCTGTGAATTTTAATTAAATTTTGGGCCATGGGCCAAGAAAAAATTGATTAAATATTGGGGCGGATCTGGATCCAGAGTATCCTGCACAATATCTCTAGAGTTCTCATTGAATTTCAGTGAAACTTTGTGGATAGGTGGTCCATGGGCCAAGAAAGAATTGATTAAATCTGGGGGCAGATCTGAATCCTATGTATCCCACACAGTATCTCCAAAACTTCTCAGTGAATTTCAATAATATTTTGTAGAAGAGTGGGCCATGGGTCAAGGAACAGTTGATTAAATTTGGGGGTGGATATGGATCCTATGTATTCCATGTAATATCTCTGTGGATCCAGATCCAGATCCTTTTTAATGGTAGTGGCATTGGTAGAAGTATGCACTCTCTGAGTGTTTTCTGGTTTAGATTTTTTATTTTTCCAGTAGGGAGGGGGTAAGAATTAAACAGAATATATTTCATCATAGTAAAGGGGTGAACTCATTCAGTCAGAGAGGTCTGTTAAGGTGCCTAAAATTGTCTGGCTTGTACCATACCAGACTACAGTGAGTAATATATCATCATACTGAGGGGACTAATGGAGATTGTCTCCAACTCTTTCAGTTAGGAAGATGTTTCTAACACCTTCAGTTTGGGAGATGTTTCTAACTCTTTCAGTTAGAGAGATGTTTCTAACTTCTGGTTAGGGAGATGTTTCTTGAACTGAGTAAAATAATTTGGTATAAGCCATAACAAAATGAAATAATTGCTGTACTGAAGAGATTAATTTTGTTAAGATTGGGACATGCCTGGCCAGGCCACACATGCAGTCAGCCACCGTCCTCCACTCACGGATACCAGTTTACTTTGTTAACCCTTTCCGTCCAGTGATGTATTTTTCATTTTATTCATACTATCTCCAGATGATTTTGTTCCTCTTAGGATTGACTTTTTGAACTGCCAGCATTAAATTTAGTCTTAACTACAGTACAAAGGGACTCTCCTAAGGTGAATAAAATCATCCTGTTGCAGCAGAATTAAAGTTCCAGTAGACATAATTGGATTTAGGGGGCTAATGAAAATGTTCACAGAGTTACCTGATTTTAATCGAGTATTCTTCGGAATATAAATTGACTGTGGAACTTTAATACTCTTCAATAAATCCTGTATTTTTCAGTTAAAAGATGGCCAATTAAACAGTGAAATACTGGTACAGCTTGGAGGCTTAGTTAGAGAGCTTTTTTAATCACCCACGATAGCATGTGTTGCATTGTCAAATATAGTACACTATGATATTAACTGTAATATTAACCTCAAATGGCTGCATTGTAGAGTTTTACAGCTTTATTGCTGTCCTATCTAATCTCTTTTCAGAGGCAAGACAAGCCCTGCCCACAGATGATTAGTCTACATCCATGATGTACTGTAATCATTTTCCTATCTCTGGTATATATGCATACATCAACAGAACATTCTTAGATATATTTTTCACAGGTTTGATTGCCAATATTAATAAATTTCCCTCTTATTCAGTGCTGTTTCGTAGTAGCATCATCATTTATGTATACATTATTTAATGCATAAGCTGAAAAAAATAATTAAAAATACCTGTTCAGATTTAGGACAGAAATATTAAGTTCATCACTGTAGGGTAGACATTCTGTCACGTGTATCCCTACCCAATAATATTGAACATAATATTTTTTTACACTGATTCCAAGCAGGCTCATCAGTCCTTTTGCATCTTTTGTATTATTGCTCTGTACATAAATGATGATGTTACATGGTAAAAGCATTAAATAAGAAGGAAGTTAATTAGCCCTTGTAACCAGAACTGTGTACAATAGTCTCAAGAACTTTATACTTAGGTGTGCATATCTGTAATAGGTTACTGATTGTCATGGATGGGGACTAATCATATTAATCATCAGTGGATGAGGCTTATGTTGCATCTGAAAAGTGAATAGATAGTAGATTTCAAATTTGTTCCATATCACTATTATGCATGACACACATTTGGAAGAATATATCCAAGGCTGTTTGACTATGATATTATGTACTGTACTGCATTGTTGTGTGTTAAGGTGATTGTGGAGGAGGAACACCTCAAAATCAGAATAGCACCAGATTTAATAATTTCTAGTTATATTTGTAATTGACCTAATGGTGGAAGGTTGAGTTATGTTACAGGCTTCATCACTGACTGTTGTAACATCATTTACCTTATTTCTTGATTGTTCATTTATTTTCAGAGTTTCCAAAAACCTTGTTTAAAAATACCAATAATTGCAGTGATTTAAAAACATCAAAGTACCAATAAGACCATTCGAGATTGTGAACCTTCTGTGTTGGTATTAAGGAATGGAATTACAGTATTTTGGGAAGTATTGGCTCTTCATAAGATACTGAACATCATTATATATTTGTTGCTCAATATTTCATGCCAGAACTTCTTAGCAAACCCATAAACTTGAGATTCCAAACTGTATGTTATTGCTGACTTGTTCTCCGATATCTTCCACTTGCTTTAGTGCATATTTTGTTGGTAGTGTTGTATAATAATGATGTAAAAAAAGTGATGCATCATAGTTTGGATTGTTTTGAACTGTACATAACTAGGAATCACAAGGTGGAAAGAGTCCTAAGTAATTTATCAGAGGCATGGCCAAGATTGCTGTAGTTCACTATTCATACCCATTGAGCAGATGAATTTGCAAATGCTGTACATCACACGGAACAGAGTCTGTGTAAGAGAAACAGGTGTAGTACATACTAATACTGTATTGTTTTAGTACTCTTTACACTACCAGTTAAAAGTAAGAACTTAAAGGAAAAATTTTAATCCATTATGTACAGTATTATGTATGTCATAAAAAAAAATGGTCATTAATATGGTGATATGGTCATCATCTTGCTCTATTTTCCACTGTTATAAATAGTATGGATGAGAACTTGAAACAGTAATGAATGGATGGATGCATTGATTTATGTGAGCTGAGAAAAGGTCATGTTTTCATTCAGTGTGTGTTGTAGTATTTGTGAATTTGTAGGTGGTTGGTTAAAATATGACCTTAGGGTGTGTTTGAGAGCTATGTCTGTCTATAGTGAATTGTATGGTGATTCTTTTTTTTTCTAATGTGTCCGACTCTGGGCATAGGCTTCACAGCTTGCTATCAAGGCGCAGCAGTCCTCCTACATACCATACACCTCTACAGATTGATGTTGTTGGTTTAATATTCATCATCACCATCCAGACCTCCTTTCCCACCCTAGGGCAGGGCATCATCTTTGTTATCATCAGCATCTTTGCCATCAATCAGTATCATTACCATCAATCAGCATCTTTATCATCAGTCAGCATCTTTACCATCAGTCATCATCATCATCAATAATATTGTCATGATGATGATGATGATGATGGTGACTTTTCATTTTTTTTTTTTTAACCTTAAAATGAGATTAGGACAGTTATAATACTGTAACTGTACAGTAGTTTGGTGTACATGTCCATGATTTCCAGCACATACCAAATGATAGTGCCAGAAGACACCTAGTGGTGCATAAATTGTAAACAGATCACAATGAAATAAGGAACTTCTTGATTCATATTTAATTTCATATGTTTATATTACTTGCATACAGTACCAGGTTGCACTCACCAAACGTGAAAATTCATTGAAAAGTTTCTCGTGAGATACAGTTGTTATGATGATTTGTAGAACATCACATACAGTATTAACATTTTCTCATCTGTATTCCACGTAAAAGAACAAAAAGAGCAACAACAGCTACAGGAACATTTGTATGACTCCTATGTCTTGCTCTGCAATAGTTGGTACAGAAATAAAAAAATTATTTAACCACATTTGGTAAGAATAAGTTGATTAGATTATTTTCATACTATCTTAGTTAGCTAGTAGATGCATAGGTAACAAATCTTTCATCATTCATCATCCAATCATACATAGCCCCATGAGGAGCGTAGGAGCCCGGGGCTAGGCAAGTTGGTCCTGATATTTAAAATAGCAAATCTTTCAACAGGAGGAATATTTTAAGGTAATTGTATCTGGATTACTTCCTACCCACTCATGAGCTAAATCAATAGTGTTGCTAGTGGAATGGTTCAGAGAAATTAAGACTTGAATGATGAATAAACAGGTGTATGGCCCTCATCACTGGGCACTGTGTTGAGTGCTTCTCCTTTTGTGTTTTCCTTCAGTTTCTGGATCTCACCCATCCTGTTTGTGATTGTGGAGAACACTATATGGATGATGATGCACTTGTACGGTATATGTAGTTGACCAGTAGCTGTGGTACATTTTTCAGGTTGAAAAACTAGATCTTTCATAGTAATAAGTTTTTGAAAACCTATATGGTATATATACACTTGTGTGCCAAGTTATACAGTACAGTACAGACTTGGAGTCATAATTAATGTTTAATCAGATCAAGGTAATTGTAAATGTCAGGAGACCATTGTGCATTCATTAAGAAACCTATTTATATTTTTGCATGTGTCTGCTGATACTAATATTAAGATTTTAAGGCATGGATAATTTAGCAGTATATTTTAAAGGCCTAGTGCTTATAAATTATGTTTGGATTTTTTTTGCATGTACAGTATTTTGATGCTTCACTTACTGACTTGTTTCAGCTTACACAATTTACTGTACACTGAATTACTAATTTTTTGCTCAGGTAAGTAGATGAGCAGTTCTGGGGATTGAAGTGAGGTGAGTACAATAAGGATCTTATATGTGGTTATTAATACATGAGTACAAGTAGACAAGAGCAGATACATAACGTTATGAACATGGGTAAGACTGTTGGACGCTCAGCCGGGAAACCACTTGTGCAAGAAATGAGTAAAGCACTAGGGATACACAGGATAGTGGAGATTTGAATATGTGAATAGTAATGTTGATGAATGCATGAATGCAGTGTGTTGAGTTAGCTGAAAAGATAAATACCAAAGTGGAATGGACATATTAAGAGAGTTCTTGTAAACAAATTCTATGCAAAGAAAACTATGGTTCAGTACTTTATATTGTGTTCTTGAGAGAGTAAGAGTTTTTGTAAGTTCAGGAATAGAGTGAAATAGAGTAGTTGGAGAAATTCATAGGAATCAGTGGAAGGGCATGTGAATAATATGGTACTGCTAAAGTAACCTGCAGTTATTTTATCTTGATAGTTTCTTCCTGGATTTTTCATGGGGTAATGTGTTTCAGATATTGACTGTTGCATCATTTGTTATTGAGATTATAGATATGCTGATCAATAGAGGTTTGTTGTGCTTATATTTTACTGTATTCTTATGGTTTTATAGTTTGATACCTATTTAGTGATAGTAATTAGTACAAAATATTTATTTTTACAGAATGTGCAATAATTGATATTCAGGATATACAGCTCTTTTATATGTAGTATAGTATTCTTATGTAGTAGGACTCAGTTTATAGGAAAATAATTGTTTTTAATGAACACATGGATAACATTTTTTTCTGTCCTTTGCATATTCAGTTTATATGTAAAATTTTTAAAAGAATTTGTGGAGAATATTTAATTTGTCCTTCTCTTGCGTAGTGTTGTAAATTGTTTTAAAAATGAGTACAACGTAAAGAACATTTATGTATATACTAAGCACAAAAGTATGCACAAAAACCAGCAAAGTTATTTGAGACTTTAGTAAATATTTTATACCCTCAGAGTTCATGTACACTATAGTTAGATTTATTTTTTTATAGATATTGTCCTTTGGCAGTTCAAGTACTGTCAGACTGATTCAAAGATCTGCATTAGAGTGTTTATTGTGTAATGTCCAGTATGATTTTAGGTAATGATCTATTAATGTCTTGTACATCAGTACAATATGTATATACAGTAGGCGCAGAAAGTGTTGACGCCATCTTAAAAAAAGAAAACATTCTTGTGGTTAGCAAGGAGAAACAAATAAATTAACACTCACCATTGAATTTAGTATTTACTG
>JAGKTI010011061.1:0-20211 GCA_018397915.1 Birgus latro
AAACCACTGCTAACTGCACTTCAGAAGAAAAAGAGAGTAAATTTTTGTAAGAAATATCTTGCCTGGAGTGAGGAGCAATGGAAAACTGTGCTTTGGAGTGATGAGTCAACATTTACTGTCACTGGTACCCCTTCATCACGAGTGTACCGCAAACCAGGCAGTGACCCCCTGGATCCTAAGTACACTTCCAAGTTTGTTAAACACCCAGCCTCACTCATGGCTTGGGGCTGCTTTACATATTATGGTGTTGGTGAGTTGGTAATTCTACCTGCAAATGAAAAAGTGAACCAGAACAATTATTTGGAGCTATTATGTGATGTTTTAAGTGACTCTTTTGATAAAACCAAGGCAAGAGTATTTATGCAAGATTCTGCCGCTGCACATGTTGCAAAGTCAGTGAAACAGTGGCTAACAGACTGTGAGGTTCCCTTTATTCGAGATTGGCCCGGAAACAGCCCAGATATCAATCCCATTGAGAATTTATGGGCGCACATGAAGCGGCAGCTGCGTAGTATGGACACATCATCTTTGCCTAAACTTGAGGCTGCAGCTATGGAGCAGTTTTAGTCCGTCTGTTCTGCAAAACTACGCCATCAGTCTCCCCAGACGCCTTAAGAAGATAATAAAGGTGAAGGGGAATGCCAGTAAATACTAAATTCAATGGTGAGTGTTAATTTATTTGTTTCTCCTTGCTAACCACAAGAATGTTTTCTTTTTTTAAGATGGTGTCAACACTTTCCGTGCCTACTGTATGTGCATTATTTATGTGAAAAGGGACCTAAATAAGTGCTATACATGTCCAGTAGGGAGGTAGGAAGGTAGTTTTCTGATTTAGGTTAGGTTAGGTTAGGGTCATGAAAAACCAGTGCTGGAGCTTCAGGACCAATATCCGGACAAAACCAATATCCGGGCATGCCTTTGGCTCTATTATGTCGGATAATGGAGGGATTACTATCGAAAAAAGTCCGATAAAGCCAGAAAGCAGTCCAGACTGCCTGACCACTTCAGCTATGTTCACCACAATAAGACAAGTAAAAGACATGTTTTTCAGTGCACAGTACAGTATTATTATACTATTTGATTAATGTAGTGAAGGTATAACACAGTACAATACTGCAATGGTGGTGAAAACCACTGATGCAATCTGGCCTAATGTCTGATATATGGGAAAAATCCGGATTAGCAGGGGTAAGTCCGGATGTCGCTTTTATCGGAACTTCGCATTTTTCGGACTGGCTTGGGCCCCAATTAGTCCGTTATAGTGAGGTCTTACTGTACCTGGGTGCAGTGATAGAAAAGGAGAAGAAAATGTGCAAAAGAAGTGGAAAGTAGAGTGACACAAGGAAAGAAACAAGCTGGTGCCTGGCCTAGATAAGAAACAGTGGCTTACATAAAGGAATGTTAGTGCCAGCTTTAACATATGGATATGAGACTATAGTGTGGCATGAAAATGAAAAGTCAAAAGTGAGAGCTGTGGAGATGGGACTGCTGAGGAATGTATGTGGAGTACAGAGCGTGGATAGGATACGAAATGATGTGATTTGTGAAAGATGCAGAGTGAGGAAGTATGCAAAGTGAAGAAATTTGTGGACACCAGAACTGACGAGTGCACTGAGATGGCATGGTCATGTGGAGAGAATAGATAACAACAGAGTGGTGATAAAGGTATATCTGAGCAAATCTGAAGGAGGGAGGAGATGAGGTAGGCCAAGAAGAAGGTGGAGGAATATGGTGAACGAGTAGGGATATGATGAATGAGCGTGTGAGGAAGAGAGGTATGAAAGTAGGTGAGGCTAGGGGAGATCTAGCTGGCTGGATGAATTTTTTGAGAAGAAGCGCACGATCAGGGATTTGGCACCCCTATAAACGTGACAGTCTCGTAGTGATGGTTGTATTTGTCATATCCAACCGATGCTCACCAATCTCGCAGCGATAGCCGAAAGGCGGTTGTGGATAAATAACTTCAGGGAAGATTTAAATATAATTTGGAGTGATCTTAGTTTTTATTGTCTTCAAGGGAAGATCAAAATTAACTTAGTGTATGCTAGATAACTCTACGGGCTCTCTTCTCCCCACTGCTTGCTTAGTGTGTTGCCCTTCTGCTGTCTCTCGTCAATCTGCATCTCTTCCCTTTCCCTCTGTTGTAAGGAAAGCCTCGTCACATGTACTAAGCATGCCCCGGAACCTTCTAGAACATTGTATGTGTGTATGTCTGTATGTATGTGTCAGCTTCCCACATGTAGAAAAGTGTAAAGTCTGTTACTTCCTGGGATAGTCAGGTAACACCTTGCAATATCTCCACTTCCTTATCTCTCACTCTCTCTCTCTCTCTCTCTCTAGCCTCCTATAATATACAAGTTATATATGCTAGAGTTTACTAATACAGTATATAGAGTTACGACATCGCTCTGTCACGCCCAACGGCGGACCCACGATGCATTGCAATAGTTACATATAGTAACACATGTAATAATATTTAGAAACATAACATACTATAAATGTGTCATACACGTCATGGAGTAATTTGAAATATGTCTTATATGCATTTGAGCAAGTAAAAATAATTGTATAGATATATGCCTATACTGTATGCAAGTTTTTTGACAATGCTAAAAGTACAACAAAAGCTAATAATATACATATTTGTATTGCATATACATGAATTATAGTGACATTGTTATAAAAATAACATTAATTCCTTGTTTTTTTTAAAGAAAAGTTTCTAGTTGAAATATTCACATATGTACAATATTTCTCTACTCAGTGGGCCTCTCTTGAATGTTCACTCTTCCCCCTTTGAAAAGGGACTCGAGATTGGCAATTCTTCTTTGCATTCTATGCATAGCCAATAGTAATACACCAAAAACAATGAAGATCGCAAAAACATAGGAGCTGGGCTGTACACATAGTTGTGGTTGAACATACTTATACTCAATTCTTCCCAGGACTTCATTGTATCATTAATTAATTTCATAGTCTCAAAATCAGGTGAAGTTAGCTTAATATTTGTGCTCATGTTCAAATTCATCTCAGGTAGTGGTTGGAAGTATTTGTGTGTGTGATCAAGAATGGCATAGTGATTGTTTGTAGCTAGGATGGACAGGGATGTGTAAATACAGCACAGTAGTCAGGTGATATGTTTCGAGATTTGGTATATGGTCAGGAGATTCACTTATTCACAGACCATAAACCCCTCGTGGGTATGTTCCAAGAAAAACTCCTCTCTGGGAGGAGAGCACGATGGAAATGCACCATTGACAACTACTATGTACATATCCACTATATACAAGACAAAATAAACTCAGTTGCCGATGCAGTATCTAGAAACCCAACAGCTATTGCAGCATTAGACCTTAAGGGAGACATCCCAAACCATGACGAAATCGTAAAAGCACAAAGACTTGATCCCACTGCTCCATCAATCTCGTAGCGATGGCTGTATTTGTCATATCCGACCGCTGCTCACCAATCTTGTAGCGACAGCCGAAAGGCGGTTGTGGATAAATAACTTCAGGGAAGATTTGAATATAATTTGGAGTGATCTTAGTTTTTATTGTCTTCAAGGGAAGATCAAAATTACCTTAGTGTATGCTAGATAACTCTAGGGGCTCTCTTCTCTCCACTGCTTGCTTAGTGTGTTGCCCCTCTGCCGTCTCTCGTCAATCTGCATCTCCTCCCTTTCCCTCTATTGTAAGGAAAGCCTCGTCACGTGTACTACGCATGCCCCGGAACCTTCTAGAACATTGTATGTGTGTATGTCTGTATGTATGTGTCAGCTTTCCATGGTAGAAAAGTGTAAAGTCTGTTACTTCCTGGGCTGGTCAGGTAACACCTTGCAAAATCTCCACTTCCTTATTTCTCTCTCTCTCTCTCCCTCTAGCCTCCTATAATATACAAGTTATATATGCTAGAGTTTACTAATATGTAGAGTTACGACAACAGCATTTAGATTGACTCTATCAGATACGTTTATGTGAAGCTACATAATGTGGTGAAAGTTTTTGGTGTATCAGATAGAGCCAGGATTCTGGACACTTGAATGATGAGTGAATGGAAGCATGGCTCATTGAACTGGGCAAACTTGGGCTGTCTGGATCAGGCAAACTTTGGGCTGTCTGGACGTTGCTACTCCTCACCCTGCCACAGGGTGGGGAAGGAGGTCTGTATGATGATGATGATGTGATGATGATGATGATGGTGCTTGAAGCGCCCAATTCTATTCCTTTCACACTCTGGTTTTACACTTCTTTTATCTTTCAAGCAATTCTACAATACCTAGTGTGCATATTTGCATGACAGTGATGGGGAATGGTAAGGAAGGGGGGGCTGTGACCACTAAGATAAAACATCTGTCATCTGTTGAGTGCCTCCATAACCTGTGGCAATAAAATGTGCTTCTGACTAGGTAAAAATGTAACTTTATTGCCCCTTGTGACTCATTACAGCAACTTAGGAGATAAATATCGGTGTAAAACATGATTCAAGATTTCTGTACTTTCTTTCCTCCCAACCTACCCAACTTTTCTTTTTTTTTAAATAAACAGTCAAATGTTTCCAGCCGTTGGACTTGAGCTGAAGAGTGGCACAACTAGAACTAGAAATCCTTGTTTACAGTTATATTCAGCCTTCCTTGAAATATCTACAACAGTACGAGTTGGGTAAAAGTCATTTATCTGCACATCAGAATAAAGCTGAGAATACAACAGGGTGACTTAACTATGAAACACTATGCAAATGGTAACATCCACCAATGAGATTCAAAAACAATCTTGTTTTAAACATAAACAAACCTGTCAGCATCCCACACAGTAACCAAGTTGACTGGAAAGGCAGGCTCAGAATCCGACTGTGAGCTAAGTATCTGTGGGTCCGCGGCAATAAGAACTCGTACACTCTCTCCCTGGGCGCTTGGAATCACTGGCCAGTTGGCAGCTTTCACAGCATATGAGAGCCACTCATTCACAACCACCACAGACACCAGCACTGTTGTAATGAGCCATTTCTTTGAGACTCTGAAAAGCAGAATGTCATTAAGAGTTAATGCATACTGAGATTTGCAAATTACAAGTACTGTACTATTATACAATACAATGTACACATATGTACAAATATTCATTTTTAACTACACCATATACTGAAAGGATATGAGAGAAATGTAGTCCACAAGATATATTCTGTACAGACAAAAGATTATCAGGTCAGATAAAAAATCCAGTTCATAAAAATCTCATACCATCCAGGAACTGAAAACAAGGCCATGGTGACTTAACATCAGTCACCACCCAGTACCAGGCAAAGTAAAATACTGTTTCTGACTCTTGATGAGAGTTCTACGGAAACTTTGCATACCAAAAAACAAAAGTTCAAATCACCTAGTGCACCAGCTAAGGTATTACATATACTCAAGAATCTTTATTAATATTTTATTACAGGGGCATGGGTCTTTTAAATTGTCTATGGAAATGGGTCTTTCAAAGGTTATTTGCCATGTTTCAAGGATTACCACAGATACTGGGCATTATTACAAAATTTACCTCTGAAGTATGTAAAGATTTATAACCTATGTCACATGCAGTCCACCTTTTCTCCATTGAAGTTACCACCTAGAACTAAGCTTGCTGCCTAACTCTCCTAATAAACATTTTACTTTTGGTGAGATATTCAAGTGCCTTATGAATGTTAGGTTGATTAGGTTGGGATAGGACAGGTTGGGCTGGAAATATTTTTGGTCTAACAGATACTGGAGTCTTTCAAGGTTAGGCTTAGTGCTAATTCTGATGGTTAAATCATAAGGGGGGAGAGGGGGTTTGAGACTAGGTTGACTAGGTTAGGGTAGGGTAGGTTATGTCAGGTTAGATAATCAGGTTTCTTGTAGCTTTGACTGGGTTATTTAAAGTTTTAAACTGCATATATCCAAGTAGGCTATGATGCACTGACACTCAGTTGGAGAGACTGTCACTAAACATGCTGCTGCGGGTGTCCAGGCAACTTCCTTATATACTGTACCTGGTATTCCAGAATGGTACTAGTATATTTTGTTTATCCTATTCACTTTTGTAGTCTAAAATCAATCAGCAACAATCTGCGTTGCACACTGTAGCTAACAAAATTATTTTCCCTATAAATCTGTGCTTGTATGAAGACACTAGAACAGCTGCACCATGGTGGTAAAATTTACTTGTTCTCTATGCTAGCATAATGCCATCAAGTGAGTTGGATGACCTGGTACTAATAACACAAAGTCTGTAGCTTGGGGAAATCAACTACAGGTACCTCAAATCATAAGTTTCTTCAACTGATTTTTTTAATCATACAAGTTCACGGTGAATGTGATGAAGAAGTTCTTTTTAAATTGTTGGCTCAATAAATACCACTGTTTTGCCACTACAGCTTCCCAAAGTTACATGTTTTTCTGTAAGCTGGAAAAAAATGGTAGATTACTAGTGGAGAAGGAAGAAAAAGTGAACAGATGGAGAGAACACTTTAATGAATTGTTGAACACAGAGAGTCAAAGTAATGCAAGTACAAGTGGCTGGGGAATGGCTGGGAGTACAAGGGTTGTGAGGAGAGAGGAAGAAATCAGTAGGATGGAGGTGGTGGAAGCAATGAAGAAAGTTAAAATGAGGAAAGCCCCAGGAATTGATGGAGCGTGTGGTAAAATGCTGAAGCATGGGGAAGAAATAGTAATAGAATGGATGTGGAAGGTGTGCAGATTGGCCTGGGAGGAAGGTAGAGTCCCGGAGGATTGGGAGTCTGGTATAATTATTCCCCTGTACAAAGGAAAGGGGGAAAAAGAAGTGTGTGGTAATAATAGGGGAATTTGCCTTCTCAGTGTAATCGTTTCGTTTCATTTCGTATTTGAAGGCTCCAACATGCTTGCATGTGTCGGCCTTGGTCACCTAATGGCGGCTCTCCATGCTGCTCGATCCCTGGCAGCCTCCCTGTTCAGTCCCTTAACCCTTAAGTCACACTTAATGACCTCGTCCCATGTCTTTCTCGGTCTACCCCTCCCAACCCCTCCCCCAATATTAACACCTCTCACCCTCTGTACCCAATTATCATCCCCCATCCTCTCCACATGTCCAAACCACCTCAGCCTACATCTCCTCATCACAACACCAATACACTCCAGTCCCATCCTACCTCTCAACTCTTCCATCGTAAACCCAAAAGTATATGGTAGGATACTTATTGAAAGAGTTAGAGAAATAACAGAGGAATTAGTTGGAGAAGAACAGGGAGGTTTTAGGAAGGGAAGAGGTTGAGTAGATCAGATATTCATTCTTAGATCTTTAGTGGAAAAGTTTCTAGAGAAGAGAATGAAGTTGTATGCAGCCTTCATGGATTTGGAGAAAGCATATGACAGGGTGGATTGACAAGGATTGTGGAAAGTATTAAGAATATATGGAGTAGATGGGAAGTTGTTGAAGGCAGTGAAGAGTATGTATGAGGGTGCTAAGGCCGCAGTGTGTGTGGATGGAAACAGTGAATTTTTCCATTTGAAGGTTGGATTGAAACAAGGATGTGTCATGTCTCTATGGTTGTTCAATCTGTATATGGATGGGGTTATAAAAGAGATACAAGGTCAGGCAGTGGATGTCAGAGCAGCCCCAGTGAGAGAGGGCAGTGTTTGGAAACTCCCTGTACTGTTGTTTGCAGATGATACTGTGTTGTTGAGTGAAGATGAAGGGGAGCTGCAAGGCTTGGTAGATGAATTTGGAAGAGTGTGTAAGAAGCGGAATCTAAAGGTGAATGTAGAGAAGAGTAAAGTGATGGTCTTCGAGAGAAGTGAAGTCAGTGAATGTACAGTGAGGCTGGATGGGGAGGATATGGAGAATGTGAGTGTATTTAAGTACTTGGGTAGTGTGATGAGTAAGGATGGTAGTCTGGAGGGTGAAGTGCTTGAAAGTGTGCAGCAGGGAAGGAAGGTTGCTGGTTCGTTGAAAGCAGTGATAAGAAACGGAAGTGAGCATGGAAGTGAAAAAGTTGCTACATGACAGTATTGTGATACCAACTCTAATATATGGAAGTGAAGCTTGGACTCTGTTGGAGGGACAGAAGTCAAGAGTGAGAGCAGTGGAAATGAGTTATTTGAGAGTTATTTGAGAGGTGCATGTGGAGTCACATGGAGAGACAGACTAACAAATGAGGAAGTGAAGAAGCATTGTGGTGTGGATGTGGAAGTGATAGGAAGTGTTAGGAGAAACACGTTAAGGTTGTTTAGGCATATGGAGAGATGGAAAGTGAGAGACTGATGAGGAGAGTGTATGTGAGTGAGGTGGAGGGGAGGAGAGGGAGGAGGAGGTCGAGGGATGGAGTGGAGAGGTATATGAGAGAGGGGGGTGTGAGCTAGGAGCAGGGCAGTGAGATGGCAGGGGACAGAGCAACATGGAGGCGATTTGTTTGTGGCCACCCCATGTGGGATTGAGGCATCTGGCAATAGATAGATAGAGAGAATAATACTGAAGATCAGAAATACGAACATCAGGTGGAAGAGGATATGCTCAAATATGAGTATGCAAATTTTCAATTTAATATCTACTGTACTTTACCAGTAACAAGCATTAATAAAAATAAAATAAATAAATAAAGAAATAAAAACTGAATGTGCTACATGTGCAGCAGTGCAGTGTAATCGGTAGGTGCACTGCCCTGGAAAGAAAAAGGTGCAGGTTCGGGTCCTGCCAGTGGTGGCGTAGGAGTTTTCTGGCCAAGTAAAGTGATCTCCACTCTGTTGCATCAAGTTCAGCTGGTCCTCTGTTGAGGTATGATACATTCAAAGCCAGGTTCTTTCTTGAGGTATGATACATTTCAGTAAATGTAATGAGCAAATGTAGCCTAGCCTCACACTCCTGCACAATGAAAGGTTAACTGGGACCGGATATTTCTGTATGTTACTACAGTACTGTGGTAGCAATGGTAATCTTCCTTGCGGACAAACTGCACGAGTTTCCATTAATAAATGATCAAATTTTGTAACATGGATTACCCCTCATAATTGTAACCGGTGGTTTATTTATGACATACAGACTGCAGAAATAACATTTATGTTACTACAGATTACATAATCCATTTATGACACCCAAATTCAGTGGAAATAACATTCATGTTACTCAAAAGAGCACTAAAGGTTGTTGATGTTGGTGGTGGCATCCTACGTAGGGCAATGGGTTGATTCAGCTTGGAAACGCATTCATCCCCAAATTGTTCTGGTTTAATTAGGTCACATTAAAGTTATTAGGTTATACTGTATTAGATTAGCTTAACTGGGATGAACAACTAGTGACGGATTGACTTTAGAGCTGAATCAACCTGAAAGTCTGACAATATGGATGGCAGCTTGCCGAGGCCTGCATGTAAAACCTGTTATATTGTTGATACCTTCAAAATTATGCATTTCTGCAACTTTTAAAAGCTATCACAGAGAAAATTACAATATAGTTCACTGAGAGAAACAATAATAACTGTAGACTAAATTGTATACATGGGAGCTCCTGCAGTTTCATCTTGCTTATTAACTGGCAGGCCCAAGTTTCATTCCTGGTGGTATGAGGCAAAAAATATATCTCAGCTTTAAGCATTTTTACTTTAGCCTAATAGCAAAAATAAAGTGGCTTTAGCAAGCATAACTCTGAGCAGTATTTACCTTACTCGAAAGCTTACATCCAGACGTCTCATGCCTTTACATTCAATATAGCAATAAACTGCAGCATTAGTACAGAACCTGCAAATTTAATTTTAACCTTTCAGCACATATCACATATATGTTCTTCACCCAAAACCCTGATTGTGTAGTGCATTGTACATGGCAAAGGTTTCACTCTCATTCTACCAGAGCTGCTGGGCACTTCCGCAATCACTTCCGCAAACTGCAAATTCCGCAATTGTGGAAGTGTGATTTCATTTGCAACAAATTTTACACAAATTAGCAGTTTTGCATTCTCAAAGTTCTCAGAGGTCAGGCAGGTTTGCGTTTGCGGAAGTACTTCCACAAACGCAAACCTGCCTAACCTTTGAGCAGTTTGTTTTTATGAAGGTTAGAACCAAGAAATAGAGATGGACTGGTGTGTCAACCTGTCAAGTGTGAGCTGTGAAGTGTAATAATTTAATTCACTTATCTACAACAGTGAATGATTTACCCTTGTTTTGCAGTAAAAACAGTCTGATATACTGATGAAGTACATCATCATCATCCAGACCTCCTTTCCCACACTACTGAAGGGCAGGGTGAGGAGAAACAATGTCCAGACAGCCCAAGTTCGCCCAACCCAATGGGCCACGCTTCTATTCACTCATCATTCAAGCCCCCAGAATCATGGCTCTATCTGATATGCCAAAAACTTTCCCCACATTCTTTAGCTTTACATAAACGTATCCAATAATATATTTAATACAGTACAGTAGGCCCTCCACATTCACGGGGATTAGGGGACACAGACCCCTGTGAATGTGAAATTTCTGCGAATGTTTGGTGCACCCTCCCATAAATGCCTCTACAGCCGCAAATCACCCCCTGTGAGCAAATGTGCATATA
Organism: Birgus latro; assembly: GCA_018397915.1. Taxonomy (NCBI): domain Eukaryota; kingdom Metazoa; phylum Arthropoda; class Malacostraca; order Decapoda; family Coenobitidae; genus Birgus; species Birgus latro. Next base: position 10,535 of record JAGKTI010011061.1, read on the forward strand.
CTGTATCTAATAAACCATATCTGAGACCTGAAAGCAGCATAAAATATCACAAATAGCTGATGACTTGCCCACTCACATATACCCCAACTTCTTGCAGTCATACCCATTAAATTCTGTCCTGGCTCCTCTGAGGGGCAATTCACCAATCTTCGAAACCCACAAAAGTTGTTTCCGTAAATGTGGAGGGCCTACTGTACCGTATGTTTAAATATCCAATAATAATATTTAAAATAAATACCGGTATTTCAGTTTTCTATAAATATTTTATATGTCCCAATCAATATTACAATCAAAATAAAGTCACCTATTGTTAGTAGAAGTAAATAAGGATATAACTGTAGTGGATGAGTAACTAAAGATGATTTTTAACCCCTTGACTGCGTTCGCAACTGCATTTCCGGAACTGCAAATTTCAAGAAGTTTGCGGATTTGCAGCTGCGAAAGGTAAAGGTTTGAGTCTGCAGATTTGCATTTGCGGAGGTGAATTTCCATTTGTGATGCCCAGCTTTGCATTCTACTACCACGACGTTTTTGGAACTATAGGACTCCATTCGATGGTTTAGGACACCTTTAACTTACGAGTATACATTATGCCATTATTTTTTTTTCTCTCTCCAAAGTTATTAATTCTGCCAACTCTCAAAACTCATTTTTAAAGATGTCAACACGAATGCTTGTGGGCTGGGTCCCTCGAAACGTTCACATCAGTTTGCGAGGACGGTTTCCTGTCCTTACAAGTATTGTACAGTCCAAACTATCCAAGCTTAATTTTCACAAAAGGCAACAGACAACTCTTCCTTTCTTCTGCAGGTGCCTGGAATTTAGACATATCGGTAACCCCACTGTTTTCCTAGAAACACGCAACTCAGAAACCCACGTCACCCACCCAACCACAACACTCTCCCCTGCGGGTTTTGTTTACAATTAGACATAGTGTTTTCTAAGTTTACCATATATTAAGATTGACACTGTTTTTACTTGATTTGGTGAAAGTCAAGTAAATTGTGTTTGATGAATATTGCTGGCTGAAACAGCAATTTATATTAAAATTGTCTTTTGAATCTTTATATCCGTGTACGATTATTTTTTTCAAAATCGGCAGATTAGTCTTCAAATAGTATCCCTAGTGTTTATTTGAGTGATTATTTTTGTGCTAGTTATTTAAATTTACATAGGATATCATTTATACATATATTAACATATATTTGAGACATGTATATTGAAAACGACACAGTCGTAAATATGATGTCCTAATATTTGAATGCCAATGGTAATGGCTAAATGCCAAATACTGCTACATAGAATAACTATAAATATGAAATAAACAATACAAAAAGGCTAGATTTAAGCAGGCAGCCAAATCATGACATTACTATCTTGGCTGAATGCGACACCTCTGGTTTTTAAAGATACTATTTGATTTTAGCGCGCATGGGCACAGACTGAGCATATCACGTGACTAGATACCTGCATTGATTGGCCAACTTGGCGCATGCGCACCACTCATTCAGAGATAGAGCTGTTTACGCCATTTTGGTGCGGGTTCGGTTCAGTGTAGTGAAGATCGGCTTGAATCCAAGCCATCTCTGTATGTGGGTGACTAAGAGGATTATATATTAGTTAAAACATGAGTTCTAACGCCAACAACACCAGCAAGGTGTCTACGACGGATAGGGTCATCAAAAGTAAGTACAGATGAAGGTGTTCTATAGCTAGGAGAAATACTGGGTTTCATACACCAATGGCGGCAAAACGTCACCTCCCTGTGAATCTGGCTGTAACCTATAAGTGGTAGAAGACACGCTGAATAGTGCCATATACTAGTGGAGTTACTTCTGCATGATGTATATGATACAAAATATTACGTGTATATTTAATATATATTGGTGTATGCAGAGTAGATATTTTGTCGTCTGCTTGGCATTCCTATCGAAAATTCGTCTGCTAGGGCCAGCTGTTGGCCTGTCAGGTGCACTTCTCCTGAAACGGAAGCAGATCATGCAATGATACTGCGATATTCGTATAGTCACTTGATTTCCCTGGATGAGCTCTTATAAAAAACATAAGCTGACAACTTTTATATTTCAGATGCTCGTACGCGGACCAAATTACAAAGTTGCCAGCGGTGAATTATTGCCACAGTCCATAATATTTACTTCGAGCCATGATTTTACTGTATAGCAGAAGGATGCATCCCAGTTATATTTACGTACGGAGGAGGTTTATTGTAGGATATGGGAGTGGAAATGGGCGTGGTAGTCATCAGTGGTAACTTGTTAAGGATTCACGGCAAATGGTAGTTTTGTTGGGGAAGGATGGGTCACCTGCCCGTAATACACACAGCCTTTTTTTTTTTTTTTTTTTTTTCCGAGCAATAATGGTTTTCATGTTCTCTGTAGGTGTGGGGAACAGTACTGCTAGATAGTTACTGCCGTTAGTGGTAGTATACCAGTATCGGTACCGAATGGTGATACAGGCTAACAGTCGGCGAAACTGCATTAATTCGGAATGTGATTAGTTAAGCATTTCTTAGGAAAGTAGTGTTATTAATTATTCGTATTATAATTAAGGTATGGGCGAAGTGAAATCACTATATATGAATATTTTTATAATGTTTATCCTGTTGCATTGGCGATACACGAAAACTCATTATGCAGATTTTTTTACGAAAATAAAAATGAATGTTGCGTAAGTAAATTTTTATATCTTTTTCATAATTCTTTATAAAATAGTATATTGACAGGTACACAGTACCAAAAGGTGCAGTGCTTTGCATATCTTTGTACAAGTCAACAGACAACTGTATAAGAAAAAATAAAAATAAAACGTAGCCTAGCGTGGTTATATTACTGCACGTTTCCGCCGATTATTGTAGTTCTTTTTCATGTGTTACGTTCGTGGGTGTAGGCGATGTTACAGTGTTATTGTCATGTGATCTGTGTACAACGGATCCTAGCCGAGGAGTAACCTGTGTTGACAGTCACACGAGTTTATGAATGTGGCCGTCGCATATTAAGTAGCCATGCAGATTTCACAACATCTTTTCAGTTGCAATTTGTGCACATAAAGCCATATCCTGCTACCGTATATGGTATGTTATTGGTGCAAATTACACATATTAAAGCCATAAAAACCGTATACCGGTACAGTAGAATTTTGAGGGTGTACCGTAATACGTAAATAAAATCGCAGCGAAAGAGGTGCTGTAAGCCTCCTTTGCCATTAATAAAATACTCGTAGATTCACATGCGTTTGCTTACTATCTATCTATCTATTGCCAGACGCCATAATCCTCGTCTGTTAATTGTCTGCTTGCGGTCGAATAAGAGAATTCACATCCACGTACAAGTACTTAGATTGGTGTAATGTTGGCTAGTTTGACTAATATTGCGTTGTTGCTCATGTTCATAATGTTTTAATACGGTAATCCTCGTACATGATTGCATAGGCTAGCGGAACGTTATCTTCTTTGGTGTTCGTGTTTAATATTAAATTTATATGGCCAGACTTTACTTAAGTTTGTTATAGACCAAACTGAACTAGCTACCTAGTCATGGTGACTTGTCGGTCGTAGCGTTGCCATCTTTTGGGTCAAACCTTGGCAAAGATGGAGAAAAGGGAAGTAAAAAAAAAAAAGTGCAAGACTAACGGTGAGGTCTTGTTAGTTGTGGTCTGTATAATATCTATAAATATGTTGCTAAACTGAAGTTCATTCAGCACCCATATTTTTTTTCATACTGACGTTCATGTGTAGGCATTACGGTAATAGGTTTGGTCTGTTGCGACTGTTATTACACACTATACTTGAAAATAAGGTTCAGTACTTTTAAGGAAATAGAAATCTTCGTATGGTGCCAAACTTAGTCGAAAAATGATGTTCAGAAGCCATGAAGAGGAAAGCTTACAACAGCCATGAAAAACGAACGGAGCTTAACCCTTCATTCCAATGACGTCTCGTTTGGGTTTATTCGTGCTTAGACAATTTTGTTCAGTTTAGGGGAAATCTCCTGTAGTGAAGTAATTAAGGAAGTCTCCCGAAAGTGGAATAAACTAATAAAGGGACAGGAAGATTGAAGTGCAAAATGACGTTTTCGTGCTCATCTGATGGGGTTGGTAATTAATGTTTTCCACCCTGTATAAACCCCAACTGTGAACACTACGACAAAAGTAGATATTTATGTAGGCTACGGTACCGGAATCTTGTTACTTTCATCTTATTACTAATTTAGCTTCGTATTATCGGAATCTGATTTTTTTTTTTTTTTTTTTTATGGGCCTGTCTGGACCAGCACACACAGGCCTTTCATACTGTGGCAGCTATATTTTGATATCTTTGGAATCATTGTTTTCTTTTAGACCTCCATTGACTTGGATATTTCCGATTTTGAACGTATAGTTTCTTCCCTTTCAATAACGTTTCACCTGTCAGCCATTATTATTTTTTACTTTTTTTTAAATTTGCTACCTTAATAATTCTTTTATGATCCCTTTTACGCACATGTTAACTTTGGTTGAAGTTAAAGAACAAACATCTCCCTATCCCAACGATTTTTTTTTTTTTTTTCCCGTAATGACAAAGAGAGGAGATTGCTGATTCTTTCCATGTTTGTTGCTCTTTCTGGAAGAACCAAAATACGGTATGAGTTACCCAGTGTATTCACTCTCCCACTTTAATCAGTAGAGCCAGGTAATTAATTTGTCCTTGTATGATGTCAAAAGCTCAGAGTTAAACACACACACACACACACACACACACACGTTCTTGGCACTATAACAGCAAATGCCATTAAGTGCTGACCGACGAGCGTTCAGACTTCAGGATAGTACCAAAGTAACTTGTTAGGTTATTGCCATTTCCTAAAGTTTTCAGGAGAATAGTGCTCTACTGTAACTCTCTCTCTCTCTCTCTCTCTCTCTCTCTCTCTCTCTCTCTCTCTCCACGTGAGCTAATTACAGCTATGTATTTAATTTATATTTCAGAGATTGTCAGTGTTTATAACTATATACTAGATACATAGCCTGTATATTCGTACTGGTATTTGATTTTACTTGTCCTATTGGTCGTCACTGTTAAGGTATAAATTCTGTAGGCTGTAGCCAACATACGGTAGTCTACGTTAACCGTGACCTTGAACATTCATCAGAGCACTTACTGAGATTTTTTATTTTTCTCGACTATTAAAAAGTGACAAAGGATAGTGATGCACATTTTTATTAAGATTTGTACGGTATTCATTTGTGGTGGGCTTTACGGCATATGGATTTGTATTTATAGTACCATACCCAAAGCGTTGTTGATATAGGTGTTGTTTATAAAGGGAAAATGGTGATGACCGGTTCTGAAGTGAAGACAGTACGGTAGTATAGTATATTGTAGTGTGTGAACTTGGATACTTACTGTATTGAATCAAAAGGAAACAGACTTGGCATATTACGTAAACAAGTCGTACGGTACCTTATTATCGTACCAATTCTAACGGGGATAAGCCTAACAGCGTACCTTGGGAAACTTCAGATGAACTGTTGCTTACTGGGTGGTACTTAATCATTCTGGCCTGAGATGGACCTAGCACCTTTAGGATAATGGTTCATCCTATATATACATATCCTAGCCTATACCAGTACAAAATTCTTATAGACTCGCTTTTCGTATAGGCTAGTCAGATTCAATATGTACGGCAAATTTTATAGGAATACTGAATTATCCATCATCTGTTATTTTGGTTTTTAAGTGTGAATGAGCTATAATTATGCCTTAATCCTTCCCTGTTTCATCATGCTGTCGGCTCAGTAGTTAATTATAACATAATTCTTAATTATAACTTGGCAGTAAAGAAATGAGCTTCACTTCAGTGGTAAGAATCATTACTACCCGAATACCACCAAGCTCCACCACTGAAAAATTGTGTGTGTGTGTGTGTGTGTGTGTGTGTGTGTGTGTGTGTTTAGCTCTGCCATTGATAGACGTACCATAGAACTATAGTGTTTTTGTGTGTGTGCGCTTGCGCGCCTTGCGGGCTGGGGGGTGGGGGAGCATATTTAGAACTTTAAAACTCCCCGGATAATAAATGTTTTCGTGTGGGGGAGGATTACTTTTTAAAACTCCCCGTGTTTGGTGGTGGTCTGCTTTTCCACTTGGCTTAACTTTTCCGTGTTTACGGTTGGTTGTTCAACAGTTATTATATACAGTATTTTAATCATGTGCCCATTCCCTCCTTTCTTGTTCTCCAGACTTAAAGTATCGATATATATTTACTTATTAGGCGTTCTTTATCAAAACAGCCATTTTAAATAGGGCAATATGAATAATTTACCCCCTTAACATTGCTCTGTCTGTTACGTTTTTTTTTTTTCTGAAAATTCCTGCTGTATTGCTGTCATTTTTTATATGTAATCGATTTTTCCCCCTGCAGCGACCCTTGGTAAATAAGCTACTGGTAACACGATTACCTGGTAATTAGTTTCCCCTTTAGGCTGTTATACCATTTTGTGTTCTGAAAATACCTGTTGCAGTGCTATCCAGTTTTTATTATTGAAAGTTGTTTATCAGAGCGGGCCCCGGTAAAAGCGTCGGTAACGGATAATGAAAGCTTTTACTTTGTGCTAGTATCACTCAAGCAGTGTATATGTAATGCTGTGGTAACACCCCTAGATAGTTTTTTTTGCAGTGGTTTGTATTTGGAAACGATCCCTGGTACGTTGAAACCAATAATGCACGATACCTTTCACGCGGCCTAAATCCCCTCCTTTGTATGTTTTGTATTCTGAAAGCGTCCCTTGGTAATCTTTTGTAACACGGTATTTTGTGTTCTGAAAACGCGTCAATGCGAATAATTAAACACTTGTCAATGTCCCAGTTTTCCTTTCTATAGCTTAATGTTGCATTCTGAGAGCGTTTTTGTATAACCGTAATTTTTTGTAATGTGTTGTGTAGACGCCCTATTTCACTTAGTGCGTCAGTACGAATTCCATTTACCATACTCTTTACTTTGTCCCAGTATTCCCTTCCTTTCTTTAACATTTCGTATTCCGAAAACGCCCCTCGATAGTCCTCTGTAATGTTTTGCATTCTGAAAACGCATGGATGCGAATAATTTAACGCACCCCCTCACTCTGTCACAGTTCCCCCCACTTCTGTAACGTCGTTTTGTATTCTGAAGACGCGCCTTGATATTAAAGGTGCTTGTATCCTCGCCTTCACTAAAAGTGGATTTATGGGAAGCCGGCACGCGAGTTTTAGCGCGCTGCCCGACCCAAAAGACCAAATGGACTTAACCCCCTTCATTTCGGTGACATTTTTGCTACCTTGAGACGATTTTGTTCAGCATGTCGACTTTTTAACCTTTTTCAGTGTGGTGACTTTTTGCCTTGAGACATACGTGCAGTAAATTACGTGCCGGTATTTTAATTATTTATTGTTAACCGTTTTCAGTCTGCTAACCTTTTATTGCTGCCTTGAGACGATTTTATTCAGCTCATATAGGCTATTAATCCTTTCAGATCATTGACTTCTTTAATACTTGCTCTCTCCAGACGATAATATTCAGCGTAGAGGAGACGTCGAGCCGGCAGGTTGTTCAAACTTCATTAATACCTTTGGCACAAGAGATCTCTCCTGAGTTGATTAAAATCGTCTGGAGTTAGCTAGAATAAAATAAAAACGTTATTGGAGTGAATGGGTTTGTTCTATCAGTCCGGTGACATTTCGTTTTATTCTTGCCCCCTCCAGACGATTTTCGTACGGAGGATCTCGAACTGTGAGTGTTTATGAAAAGTATGTTAACCCATAGCTATATATAGCCTAATTCGAACATCTGAGCCTAATAGAGGCTTCTAAAAGTAGCAGGGGTAATCGGAGTAAAGGGTCAAGATTAGTGTCGAAGGCCGTATTCTCTGCGGCATTGTATCAGTAAGCTTCGTGGCACCTCTTCCTTAGCGACTTATTTTGTATATTACACATTAACATTCTCTTATGTTATATTGATTTTGATATCGATATAGTTTGTATATGACAAAAAAAAAAAGTGTATTGGCGTGGAAAAAAATGCCAAAGAATACGGGCAGGTGCTATTCCAGAGGGCCTTGCCTAACCTTGACTACAGATGTATTTTTAATATGGTATTGCTATCTTCAGAGGATTTGGTTCACGTTAGGATATAGTTTAAGAAATTGAGAGATTAGACATAGCCTTCATTATACCAGGCATTACGAGACTTTTTTTTTTTTTTTAATTCTAACTTGGTGTAGGCTACAGTTGCCATCTTTCCCTCTTGAATGCTGGGTTGTAACAGTAGACTAAATAGAATATGATGCTAGTCACAGAAAAGTGCCATGGAAAGGATGTATGGCCATTTATTAGGCCTGTTGTCTTTCTGCCACAGTTACGCGAAATAAGTTACAGAAAGGACGAAAATCTGTGTTAACTTAGGGTGAAAAAATATCTTTCTCGTGATACTGTACTTATAACCTTTTGTTGGCATTACTTGAACTTGGGTATTATATTCTCGCAAGTGTCAGACGATTTTATTCGGCATGTGAAAGTTTCTGCTGATTAGATGGCTCAAAGGATAATTTAACCCTGTCATTGCGATAGGCTGAACTTCTGTTTGTTTTTGTTGGTGCCTAACGATTTTTTCCAGCTGATATACTGTACCGTAGTCGTTAGTATGGTAGTCGACTGATTAATCCCCTCAGTAGTGTGGTGTCTTTTTTCACTATATTCTTGCAGTTTCCAGACGGTCTTGTTCACCATAGGAGAGAGTGACTCGTAGTGAAGGGATTAAGGCATCAACTTCTCTCATTTGACTTAAGCAATCCGTCTATCTGTATTGCTGAGCTGTAGCAAGATATTAACACGAGTATGATGCTAGGCACGAAAAAGTGCTGTGAAAAGATGTAGAGAAGTACCATTGCCCTTCAGCCATTGCGTTACATAAGTTGCAAAAGGACGAAATTCAGAGCCAAGTTAGACAAAATTAATAGAGCTCTCATTTATTCCAGTCACTGCTGATGGACTCCCCAAAGCGGAAGCAGCCCATCAGGTGGTAGCTAGGAAAAAAAAAAATCCTCTGGTTGAAGTAATTAATCCAGTCACTCTGATTTTTAAAAAATGCTTTCAGACTATATCATTCAACCTGGAAAAGACTTTCCGATTTGAAGGGATTGGTGAATATATCAAACCCATTAAGTCCGATGTCAGACATAATTGTTCAGAGATTGCAAGAATGAAATTAAAAATACGTCATATGATTGAAGGAGTTGTGTCGAACCGCCCAGAGTTAGGTCAGGTCAGGTCAGGTTGTTTGTTTAGGTTACGATAAGTGAGGTTAGTTTGGGTTAAGGCTAGGTTGGATTAGATACTACGTACAGTGTTCTTATTACGGTTTTTTTTTTTTGGGGGGGGGGGGGGGTTTGGTGGATATTTTTTCCGTGCTTTGTTGATTACCGATTCGTAGCCACACGTTAAAGGACATAGCCGATTTGGTTGCCCCGTGTGTGTGTGTGTGTGTGTGTGTGTGTGTGTGTGTGTGTGTGTGTGTGTGTGTTTAGGATTCTCTCTCTCTCTCTCTCTCTCTCTCTCTCTCTCTCTCCCTCTCCTTCTTTCTCTCTCTCTTCTTTTCTTTTTTCTTTTCTTTTTCTTTCTTTTGTGTTCTTTTTTTTTCTTTTTGTTTTTTTTT
>JAGKTI010011062.1:0-27172 GCA_018397915.1 Birgus latro
TTCCCATCCACACACACCTGTTAAACAAAGTAACAGTAAGGAGGAAGTAATATGCTTAGCTATGCTGTTTGTATAGTTAGGAAAGTAATGCAGATACATGCATTGATAAATTATGATGAAGACTTTTTGTGAATCATTTGTATAGAAACAGACTGTGAAAACTGATAATGGCAATTGATCCCTGTGATGACAGTTTACATGACAAACATACATTAATGGAACATGATCCATTCACTGCATGGGTAGGTCCTGCAGGGGCAACTGTTTGCCTCCAGTACATGGGTCTACTTGTCCAGATACACGTGGACTTAACAATAAATCCCTCCCTATCCCCTGAAATAAGTATTGTGAACTGCAGTATGAGAGCAACTTCAGCTACAGTCTACCAGGTACTCATTAAGATGAGCCTGGGGTTGCGACTACTCCTATAAATACTACTACTATCATGGCACTTGACTCCTAAGACAAGTTATTTGGGAAATGAGAGCTAGTCTTCATCGGAATCATGCATAACCGACCTACCAAAATATACTTGTAAAAATAATATTTGGCCCAATAAAAACACAACTGTCTTAAATCTGCAGTAAACCTAGTTTTCATATAATGAAATATACTCATGTGTACTCTTATGATATGAACACCTTTTTGAAAAGAAACCATAAATTAAAAAAAAATAACTTGAAAATGGAAATGAAAACAGTTGCTCGTACGAATTGCTCATGGCATTATATGCTGCAATAGCACTTTCTAAAAATGAATCCAATTTTTGGAAAGATTCAAGCATCTTTTCTCAGCCTGTGACCAGCAATTCCTTTTGTTTTTTCTAATATCGAAATTTCTAACATCTTTGCCTCGTGTTCTTTCTTTTGCCACTCATGGGCCACCTTCATTAAGGCAGTCCTTAATTCATGGTGCTGCTCCTGCCTTTACTTACAGGAAGCATATTCTTCAGCCAGCCTCCTTGACCCACTGGACCGTTGTGCACTTGTCCGAGGAGCAGTGCAAGTGGACAAAGGTGGGGAAAGTGTAGTTGGGGGATCAGTAAAAGGACTATTAAAGGAAGTACAAAGAGTTGAATGGGAAGTATCTGTTAGGGCAGTTGTGAGAATACTGTGAGGAGAATATTAAATTGGGGTTGTAATGGTGCTGCACGAGCTTTCGAAGAGATAACTCACAGGAGGTACAAATGAAGTGGAGGTCATGTTAGATTGTAAGTTCAAAGAAGTGCATGAAGGGGAAGCAAAGAGGGATGACTGTTAGAGCTAGAAATAGGGGTAATAATCATGGTGCTGCATGAGAGCTGGGCCTGGGGGAAAAGAGTGAAGGAAGGTACAAATAAACTAGAAAATATGGCATACAGAGAGGAGGGTATTGCAATGAGTACAGAGAGGAGGGCGGGCACCGGATATTGAATAAGAGTGAGTAAACCTAGTATGTCCAATTCTAAGACGAGATAATGCAGTCTGTCACCTCCTATTACGGTGGCAAGGGGTCAACCAGGGAGAAATAGAGTTTAACAGCACGGAGTTTATTATTAGTGATAGAGTCCCAGCAAGACTGCCACCGATATTTGAGGAAGGAAGATAAGGCAGGAAGGAAATCAGAGACTAGAACGAGTAAGGAAGGAGAACCATCTCCGACTAGCTGTGCGAGCCAACTGATCCGAACGTTCGTCGCCTGCGATGCCTACATGTCCTGGGAACAGAACTGGACATATTTACGATGAGAAGAAATACGGAACAACCCTTCTACGATACGAAGGACTAAAAAAGTGAGAAGGTGACTGAAGAAGGGAGAGAGCACCAAAAGAGTCAGAGAATATCACAAATGAGGAAGAGGAGGAGCGATAAAAATACCGTAACGCAAACAAGTGGGCATACAACTCGGCTGTTAATTAAAACACTTCCACAACCAGGAAGGCTAAAGTGATAAAAGGTGTCAGAAAAGTGAATTGCGAACCTGACACCTTCTGAGGTTTTGGAACCATCTGTGTATACAGGGACTGCAAAAGAATGGCGAGAAAGATGGTCTAAAAACCGGGAACGGAGAATGAGGGAAGAAGAATTGGACTTGGAATAAGGGAAAATGGAGGAACAAACGTTGGGGAACGGAAGAAGCCATGGGTGAAAAAGACTCGTGCGGAAAAAGAAAACATTACTAACGGTAAGAGAGGAGTGTGAGAGGAGGGTACAAGCTCGAATTGCAAAAGGTGGTTTGATCCTAGAATGTGAGGAAAGGGTAGTCGAGACAGGACCGGGAGGAAGCAAAGAAGGGGTATTAGGGAAAGAGTGCAACTTAGCATAGGTATGAAGAGTGAGCAAATCATGACGTCACAAAAGTGAAGGAACTCCTGATTCAGCATTAAGTCTTTCAACTGAGGAAGACTTAAAAGCGCAAATAGCCAGATGCAAACCGTGATGATGCGCAGAATCAATTTGTTGGAGGGCAGCACCTGAGGCAGAAGAATAAACCTGGCAACCAAAATCAAGTTGGGAGAGAACGGGAACAGTATGGAGGCGAAGGAAAGTAGTTCGATCAGCACTCCATGACACATGATGGTCCTTCCAAGTAAGACGAGAGTCAAAAATAAGGCCAAGAAATGAAACAGAGCTTTTATATGGGAGAGGAGAGCCATGAAGAAAAAGAGGCAGGTGAGGAATAAGATGAGAGCGGGTAAAAGTGATAGCATGAGACTTAAGTGGAAACCATTGGTAGTAGCCCACTTTGAGGCAGCAGAGACTGCATGTTGCATAAGAGCACCAAGGGCAGAGACGTCAGAATTTGAGGCATATATTGCAAAGTTATCCACATATAAAGAAGAGCGAACACTAACTGGGAGGCAAGAAACAATCACATTATTTACCAATAAAAAGAAAGTAGTGCTAAGAACACTGCCTTGGAAAACACCTTCATTTTGTGGGAAGGGATCCGAATAAGTATGCTGAACACTGACCTGAAAGAAATGGGCTGATAGAAAATTCTTCAAGAAAACACCAAGGTTTCCATTAATACCACAAGAATGAGGTGTGTGCAAATATAAAAGCGCCAGGCAGTATCATATGCCTTCTCAAGTTCAAAGAAAACTGTTATAACAGTTAGGTGAGTGGCAAAGGCAGAGCGGATATAAGCTTCTACATTAAGGAAAGGAGTTAAGGTGCCACGGGCTTTTCGAAAACCAAACTGAGAGGATGACAAAAGCTGCTTGGATTCTAGGAGCCACATAAGACGATGATTTACCATTTGCTCGAACAACTTGCAGAGACAACTGGTAAGAGCTATGGGGCGATAATCCTGAGAAGCATGGCCTAGTTTTCCCGGCTTAAGAAATGGGAGAATGATGGCATTACGAAAAGAGGGGGGGAAAACTCACTCGGTCCAGACACGATTATAAATAGCTAATAAAAAGGACAGGGCTGGGGGGGGGGGGGGGGGTGCCTGAGCATACTGTAATGTATGCCATCGGGACCTTCTCAAGTGTTCTTACAGAGTCGAAGGGAGGAGAATTCATTGAGTGTGAAAGGTGTATTGGACCATTGACTAGACGACAGCTGGAAGACAACAGGCGTACATTCAGAAGTAGCTTTAAGGGCATGGAATTCAGGGGAGAGATAAGAACCGCTAATAACATTACTAGAAGATCCATGCCATTAGCAACTAGATACACATCTGCAACTGATTCCTCATCTAGATGAAGGACAGGGGAAGGCATGGGTTGCGAATACGTTTCCAGACGGAAGCAATGGCATATTTGTAGTAATAGTGGAAACGTATAACTTCCAGCTATGACGTTTAGCCCATTTAACAGTCCTGAAAAGACAAGCGCGGCACTCTGTAAACAAAAGAAATGCACTCGTTCATCTGGGGTGTTGCATTTGCAAAGCTAACTTTTCCAACGTGCACGTTTGACACGGAGTGCCACGATGCAATCAGAGTCCCACCAAGGCACACATTTAGGAGTAAAAGGACAGGACGACCTGGGAACCGCAGTCAAAGCTGCACTCAGAACTAAAACATTAATAAAGGTAAGCATATCTAAAACCATAGGAAAGGAGGAAGGGGGTATGGAGGGAACCGACAGAGAAGTGAAAGACGGCCAGTCAGCTTTCAGAAAGCACCACCAAGAAGGTCTGAGCACAGGACAATAGGAAGTAAGAATAAGTTTAATAGGAAAGTGATCGCTCTACACAGCATCAGAAAGAAAAGACCAGTGGAAATGTAAAGAAAGAGAAGAGGAACGGAAGGAGAGATGGAGACATGAGAATGTCTGGGTTCTGGCATCGAAATGTGTCGATGCTCCTGTAATCAATAAAGACAAATCATTAGTAAAAACGAATGACTCAAGGTGGCGGCCACGAGAATTAGTAACAGTATTGCCCCATAAAGCATGGCGACAAAATCACTTAACAATAAAATTGGGTTGGGTAACTGGGACAATAAAAGAGATACGGCATGAAAACCAGTAGGTTGGGAGGGAGAGAAATAAATGGAGATCACATTAACCCAACGTCCTAGTAAATCACGAACAAAATGACATGGAACGGTGGTGTTAATGGACAGATGTTCATGAGGAACTGTATGGTGGACTAAGATAGCTGAGACAGAAAGATAAGTAGGAGAGAACAAGAAACAATAGCCAGGTATAGGCACCGGAGTGGAAGACAAACGAGGTTCTTATTAACAGACTAAGGACGGACAGTGAACCGAAAGAAGATACCGGAGGTCATTGTGATGGGCCGTAAAACTTCGAATGTTCCATTGTAAAATAGACATACTAAAATTTTAAAACACCAAATAAAAGTAAAACCCAACAGAAAAGTAGAATCTAGGAAAGATAAAAGTAAATAAATACTAAAGATAAAATATAATACACAGGAAATAAAATATAATACAGAATAGTAACATACATTACCGAGTCGGTACGATAGTAGGAATAGGGGCAGGAGGTGGAATGGGCAGACAAGCGGGATGGTCACCATAGTCCGGAGGAATGGGGAGAGATAAAGGGGAAGAAGTACTGGAAAAAGTGGAAAAAGAGGGTGTCAAACAGGAGGAAGGGACAGAAGGTGAAGCAGGGGCAGATGAAGGAGGGAGAGGAGTGTCAGGGAGGTCAGGAGGCACAGGATGAACTTCAACAGAGACGGTGGAAGGAGAGGGTACCGTATTGTTCGCTGAATCTGGCGTGGAAGTTAAAACATAACCCATAATATTTGGGATAGTTTCACTGTCGTCATCGCCAGAGGATTTTGTGTCCCAAGCAGCCGCAAGTCGACCCGTCCGGGGACGCGAGTGGGGAGACTGCTCAGATGTGGATTTCAACAAGGAAAAGTGTATAAGTCTGGAGGGGTGGGTACTCGTCGCACGGACTTTACGAGCTGAAGTAGGAGGATGGGCAGAAGAGATCTTCGACTCCGATGTGATGGGCAGTCTGCCCCTACCAGTAGAGGTGGATGGGGGTCGGATGTTAAGTTGGGCCAGGGGCACCAAACGCCGGGTATGAGAAACAGAGCTGGAGGAGCGAGAGGAGGGACGAGGATGGGAATAAGAGAAAGGACGAGGATAGGAAACAGGTAAAGAAGGGGATGGAGAGGAGGTAGGGGTAGAGGAATCTAAAACAGAGAAAGAATTTGAGACAGGAACAGAAGGAGTCTGTAAGGGGAGGACTGAACTAGAGAGGGTATTAGGTAGAGAGGAGGGAGAGGTGGAAATAGAAAAACGGGTAGGAAGGGAAGAGGAGACAACAGTCACAGGGGTAGGGACAGTGAGAGGTGGAATGAATGAATGAAAATGTGACATGGCGGCGCAACAGCAGAGGTCATATGCTGCCGAACACAAACAATAAAAGTAAAAAAAAATAAAAAAAACAATAAAAAGCAAAGAGAAAATCGATGCTTAAAACAAACCAAGAGTATAAAAGAAACACGATAAAAAGCAAAGAGTAAAACGATGCATAAAACAAACCAACAGTATAAAAGAAACAACCAAAACTAAAAACATGGTGGAAAGATAGAGGTTAAAACTAGAACATTATTATTAAAACACCTCCTAAAATATGGTAAAGCTCTACAGCTTGTGGAGTACGCCAGAACACAACACGAAGGAGATGGTGCCTCCCCCATAGCACAAGCCTCTTCCCCAAGCACAGAGGAGAGAAGGTACGATTCGTTGTCGGCTTGGCACCTGGAAAGGTACCGCCGACGAAGATCCCCAAGACTGGGGCATTCAACAAGCAGATGCCGCTCAGTCAAAGGAACCAGACAGTCATCACAATAGGGAGGGGGGTGCCCTCTCCATTAAAGAACCATGAGTCAGCCTAGTGTGGCCAATATGGAGACAGGCCAAAGCTGTTTCCCACTGTCGGGACAGTCCCACATATCCCCCATTGCCCAGGTTCCGACGAATGCTTCAGAGTTTGTTCGCCCCTGCAGCATCCCACCTCCTCTGCCAGCAGAAACGGACAGCCTCCACAGTGGCTGCACATAACTCCTCGGTTGGGACACGGTAATGAGGAGAGGAAGGGCGAGAAGCAGCAGATCTAGCCAAAGAGTCAGCACGCTCATTACCCATGACTCCTACATGTGCAGGGACCCAACACAGTTGTACAGAGTATCCTTGCCTACATAATAAGAAGAGCCACTCCAAGACAGCTAAAACTAAGGGATGTGATGGGAAGCCGCAAGACAAAGCTTTTAGGGCACTGGCTGAGTCACTGAAAATGGTAAAAGAAGCTGGAAGAAAACTTCAAATCAATTCTACCGCAACTAATATGGCAGCAAGTTCAGCAGTAAAAACAGATGCAGAAGGAGGTAGACTCCCACCACGGCTAATATCACGAAAAATGACACTAAAGCCTGTCCCCACACGGGATCTAGAGCCATTAGTATATACAGGGATCGAGTCACTGTGAGCAGCGGCATGTTCTAGAAAATAGGGCAAAGTTGCTTGTGAGGAAAGAGAGGCTTTCCTCCCAAGGAAGTAATCACATGGTTGTATCTCTGGGAGAAGCCAGGGAGTAACTCAGGAAGAATGCACAAGGCAAACAGGGAAGGACTGGACACCCAACTCCCCCATGGTAGTCCTCACTCTGTACCCAAATGGGTGTGGATAGTGAGGGTGGGTGTCATAAAAGGGATGAAGAGCAACCTCAAAGACAGCCTTACAACTCAATGAGGCCGGAAGACGGTGAAGGCGGTGCCAAAACTGCACCATTAAGGACTGCCGACGGAGGTCCAGTGGCGGTTCGTTCGCATCAACCAACAGACTTGCAATCGGAGAAGACAGGAAAGCCCCATCTGACAGATGAATCCCAGCAAGATGGACCGAATTTAGTGGCCGCAGCCTTGCCTCAGCAGCAGAAGAGTATACCACACACACATAGTCCAATTTGCTCCTTACTAAGGCACGGTAAAGGCGGAGCAGGATAGTTCTGTCAGCGCCCCAAGACAATTCAGATAAAATCCATAGGAGAGACAGAGCATGGAGGCAGGATAGTCGTATGGAACAGATTTGTGGTACCACGTCAGTCTCCTGTCATAAACAAGACCAAGAAACCTTGTCTCATCCACACATTGCACCCTGTGGCCATATAACTGGAGGTCTAGGTCTGGGTGTACTCCTCTCAACCAGCAGAAATGCAAGGCCACCGTCCTTATTGGGGAGAAACGGAAGCCGTGCATGGTGGCCCAGACCCTGTCCAGAGCGAGCTGCATGCGACGTTTGGTCACAGACATTTGGGAAGCAGCATACCATAGAGCCAAATCATCAACATACAGTGAGGCTGAGAATGCAATACCGTCCAAAGCTAGAGCGAAAAGGGGCACACTGAGGACATTTCCTTAAGGCACCTCTTCTTCCTGAGGGTACGAAGGAGACAGGGTGACACCCTACCCTAACCCTGAATGAGTGGTCATGCAGAAAAATTACTATAAATAGGGGCAGCCTGCCACATAAACCTAGAGAATGGAGTTGTTGGAAGATACCAAACCGCCATGTAGTATCAGATGTCTTTTCTAGGTCAAAGAAAATGCACACCAGATGCTGCCGCCTACAAGCTGCAGCCTCAAGGCGGACCAGTGCATCTTTTGTTGAGCAATATTTTCGAAAACCAGACTGACACGGAGAAACACATTCATTCCTTTCTAGGAAATACATTAGATGCGTGTTGACCATTTTTTCAAATAATTTGCACAAGCAGGATGTTAAGGCAATTGGCCGATACTCCAGGGGACTGTAACCTGCCTTCCCCGGCTTCTGGAATAGCAGGACAATAGCCTCATGCTAAGAGGAGGGAAGAGAAGATTCCTTCCATATTCTATTGAAAAGGGTGAGGAGAAAAGACAGTGCATCATCATTCAGGTGCCAGAGCATTGCATAAGGAATATCATCCGGCCCTGGTGGGGTGTCATGACAAAGAGAAAGGGCAGATGGAGTTCATGCTAAGAGAAAGGGAGGTTGTTGGTCTCCACATTCCCTGAACGGAAGTCTAACACCCTTACCTCCTCTATCTACCATTGTTTGGCAAAAATAGTGAGCTAGTATCTCTATGACTGACTGCCGCAAAGGCAGACACAAAAATATCGGCCACAGCTGCAGGGTCACCAAGAGGCTCACCATTAGACATCAGCACAGGGGGGCGTGCTTTGAGTGAATATTCCTGAAATCTATCGCACCCTCTTCCACACCTGAGACAGTGGTGTCTTTGAGTTTTCAGATGACACATAAGCCTAGCTTGTGTTAGTACCCGACAAGCCTTTGCCCCCGCCCTTCTGTACCGGACAAGCTTATGTTTTGACCTGCATCTACGATAACAGGAGAAAGCTAACTTCTTAGAACGTACAGCTACACTGCAATCCTCATTCCACAGGTCAATAGGGATACGTGTCACAGGTTTTAGGAACAGCATGAAGGGCAGCAGAATGCAGAACAGAGGTAGCGAACGAAACAGCCTCATCATTATGTGGAATGTCTTCAACTGAGGCATTAATAGAAATCAGAGAAGAGAAAAGGGACAAGTCTGCCTTATCCAACCTCCACCTCGGTAGACGAGAGCAGGGACTAGATACTCTTGCAGTAAGGACAGTGGGAAAGTGATCACTTCCATGGAGATCCTCCATAACCTCCCAGGTAAAGTCCAGGAGACAATCAGGAGAGCAAATGGAGAGGTCAATTGCAGTAAATGAGCCCGCTTGGGGGTGAAAATGTGTAAACGCCCCGGTACTGAACAAGGCAAGATCCTCATCTTCCAATAAGGACACCAACAAACTCCCATGTTGGTTAACAAGACAGTTACCCCACAAAGGGTGGTGACCATTAACCCACCCAGTCCTGACCTTTTTTTTAAAAACCCCCCTCAGAACCCGACCGTTTTACTATTTTTTTTTTGGGGGGGCTCAAACCTCCGCTTTTGGTAAGAAACATCGAAAATTCATAGAGGAATCGCCCTCCTGAACTTAAAAATGTTGATACAGGTGTCATCCAGCCTTACGTTTTCCTTCTTTTTCAGGGTACCTAGTTAAAGAAAACGAACTATGGAAGGGTTAACTAATTCAAGCCACTTTAAATTACGCATTTATTTATTTATTTGGTACGAATTTATGTGTAATAAAAGTCTATATTGGTTTTCACACAATAATATAGGCGATAAAAGCTTTGTTCACTCACCCAAAACCCCAGCATATGGCACCTTCCTTTATGATATTACCACCTCATCAGTTCTGTTTGTTTTCACCTCTAGCTTCTTTGTTTCTTTGTCCTCCAGATCAGGAATCACTTTCACAGTGAATTTCATCACTGGAGAGACCGTGGGGCAACATATCTTTACTGGCCTGGTTACTGCTAACAGGTGAATTCCCCAGTGTGGGGGGAGAGGGGGCAGAGGGGGGGTTAGGTGGGGCCAGGCAGTAACCCCGCTTGAAGGTAGGTAGAGGAAGGTCTCCCACATATTCCAACCAAAAATCACCCGCGAATGTTGAAAAATGTGCACGCGATGGGCCNTTTGTTTTCACCTCTAGCTTCTTTGTTTCTTTGTCCTCCAGATCAGGAATCACTTTCACAGTGAATTTCATCACTGGAGAGACCGTGGGGCAACATATCTTTACTGGCCAGGTTACTGCTAACAGGTGAATTCCCCAGTGTGGGGGGGAGGGGGGGAGGGGGATTCAAGTGGGGCCAGGCAGTATCCCCACTTGACAGCACGTAGAGGAAGGTCTCCCACACAGGCTTACCGAAAATCACCCGCGAATGTTGAAAAATGTGCACGCGATGGGCCTTGCAATTGAGTGACGTACGATGTACGTCAGTGGGTCTGTCCACGGAAAAAAGTAGTGACGTGCATCGTACGTCGGTGGGGCTCGGCGGGTTAAAGTCCCCCAAGAGAAGAAAGAGTGTAGGTAACTGGCAAAGAAGGTTCTCAAGTTCCACCCTACTGACTGCTGCGTTGGGCAATAAATAAATGGAACAAACTGTGTACCAGTGGCGGGCATATAACCGCACAGCAACACACTGAAGGTGGACTGCCTGATGAGGGATGTCAGCTCTCACCAAAACAGCACCACCACCTGGAGGTGGACTGGCTGATGAGGGATGTCAGCTCTCACCAAAACAGCACGACCCCCAACAGGACCCTGGGTTGGCACTGAGTAAAAAGCATCATACCCAGCTGGTGCATGGGGGGGTGGCAAACCCTACAAGAGTTTCCTGGTGACACACACACATAGGGGAACAAGTTAGGAGGGTCCGCAGCTCCTCCCCTCCACAGCCCTCGACAATTCCAATGTAGTATACTGGTTGAGAATGCCATAATACTCATAGTGAGGGACGAACCACGATGAGCGGTGAGACAACCTTTGCCCCCAAGCGAGTTTGGAATGATGCTTATGAGAGCCCTTTGGTGGGGCCCGCCCAGCACCAAAAACCAGCACCCTGTGTCTAACATCCGAAGGCAAACGTAAGGATGAGGAAGTAAGTTTTACAACACTCCTTCTTGGAGTGGGCATACCATTTTGTTTGGAAGGCGGCTTGAGGGTCACCTTTGGAGATGTAGGATGGCCAGTGCTCCCGCCAAAAGCCCCAGAAGTGGAAGTAGGGTCCACAGGACTCGAATCTTTTAAGGAGGCCATCCCATGCTTTAGATCTGAAGCACCAATGAGCTGTCCAACAACATCCCCAGACGGAGACTGGACCAGAGGTGAACCTTCAGTTTCAGATTTCACCTGGCTAGGTCCCTCTGCCCAGCAGGCAGACTGAGCATGAAGACTGTCAACAGAAGGGTCAATAACAGAAACCTTAGGTGGCCAGTCTTCATGCTCAGAGGACTGTGATAAACAACAGGTACAGGGAGGGCCTTGGACATACTGGGTAGGACAGAAGAAGTCTGGTCAACGTGGACATCTGCCACTACCACAGAAGTGTGCAAGCCCTTAGCCACCAGAGGTGGGGAGGAAACAGTTTGAGTAGGGGGTGGGCCAGGTTCATTTTCACAAACAGTATGAATGGTGGGGACAGCATCCCACAAAGAACTAGATGATGAAATGGGCACTGGATTGGGTCGAGGCCGTCTCGGAGATATAGGGCACTGCACTGGCATTCCAGAAAGGACAGAAGCATAAGTAACACCAGGCTGGAAGAAGCGAGTCTAGGCTCTCTTCTTAGCCTCAGGGAATGAATTCTTCTCAAGTGTTCAAATTGACAATATCTCCTATTCCAAGCAGTAGCGACAACAACTTTTAGAAGATACAACATGAGGGCCCCCACAGTGATAGCATGTGAGGGGTCCTGGACAGTCACTGGCATGACTTGGTCCACCACATGAGATACAGACACCAGGAAGGCCAGCCAGTGCACGGCGGCAAAAACGGCTAACATGTTCAAACCCATGGCAGTGGAAGCAGTGCTTTGGGGTTGGCACATACGGCTTCACAGGAAGCAATAGCCATGCTAGTTTCACGGATTTGGGCAACATCAATTTTTCGAAGGTCAAGAACAATGTTTGAGTCAGGGTCAGAATCCCATCCATCTTTTTCTAAAGGCACTCAACCTTGACCACGCCATATGATCGCAGCTCCCCTAACAGTCGCTCCTCTGAGTATTGGAGCATGTCGCGAGAGAAAACGACTGTTTTACTTTGGCTAAAGGTTCCATGAGGAACGCAAATAACAGCAGAGCAAGCAACAGAGGTCAGAGTCAGTAGGCGGGAGCTCTTTCCAGGGAGGACACCTCTGTTAAGATACTTCCATCCCCCTGGGATGAGATCTTGGGCTCTCTTCCAAGAGATGACACAATGGCACAGTTTAACTCGAAGATTTCAGTATCTAGGACTGACCCTCCTACGGAGGATTTCAGTACCAGATATTTTAAGTATGATGCGGGCACTGGCTCTTCTGAGCTCAACCCCAGAGCTGTACCCGCCCGACGTGACAACAGCGAGTGAGGAAACGGGGGGCTACAAGTGGTAAGCTTTGTCACTGCTAGTCTGTGTGATTTTGAAAAAAAAAAAAAAATTGTCTTGTGCCATGATTTGCTTTAATTTCTCTAGGCAGTCTGGATGCTGAAGAGAATGAATGAATGAATGAATGAATGAATGAAAATTGACTTGGCGGCACAACAGCAATGGTCATATGCCGTTGAACACAAAACTATAAAAAAAAAAAAAGTCAGCATAATGTAAAATCCATAAAAAGAGGAGACATAGAACACTCCAAAACAGAAAGACAAGTATAAGCTAAAAACACCATAAAGAGAGTTATAAGAACAACATTAAAATATAAATTAAAACGAGTTGAACACTACAGCTTCCTCAGTAGGCCGGCATGAATTAAAAACGAGAATGTGCCTCCTTTTGCAGTGCAAGCCTCCTCCCCAAGCACCAAGGAGAGAAGGTAGGACCCATCACCAGTCCGGCACCCTGAAAGGTACCGCTGACGAAGGTCTCCCAGACTGGGGCACTCCACAAGTTTGTGCCGTACTGTCAAAGGAACTAGGTAGTCATCACAATAGGGAGGGGGTGCCCTCTCCAATGAAAAACCATGAGTCAGCCTAGTGTGACCAATTCATAGACGAGCCAAGGCCGTCTCCCACTGGCGGGACATTCCTACATACCCTCCATTACCCAGGTCATGACGAATACTGCAAAGCTTATTTGACCCAACGGCATCCCACCTCTTCTGCCAACAAGAACGCGCAGCCGTCATACTGGCTACACGGAGGTCCTCAAACGGGACACGGTAAAGAGGAGAGAATTGGCGTGACGCAGCAGCTTTCGCTAAGGAGTCAGCTCGCTCATTGCCCACAACCCCCACATGGGCAGGGACCCAACACGTCTTTACAGAGTACCCACGCCTATTCAACAAGTAGAGCCATTCTAGGATGGCCAAGACTAGGGGAAGAGATGAGGAGGTACAAGACAAAGCTTGCAAGGCACTGGCAGAGTCACTAAAAATGGTAAAAGAAGATGGAGGTAAACTGAAAATCAATCCAACTGCAACTAAAATAGCAGTAAGTTCAGCAGTAAAAATAGATGCGGAAGGAGGGAGACTTCCGCCACGGGTAAAATCATTAAGAATGACACCAAACCCAGTCCCAGAATGGGATTTGGACCCATCTGTATACACAGGGATCGAGTCACTTTGGGTAGTGGCATGTTCTAAAAAATAAGAGAGGAAAGGGAGGTCTTTCTCTCAGGGAAGTAAGCACAAGGTTGAACCTCTGGAAGAAGCCATGGAGGCAATCGGGAAACACGTACTGGGCAAACAGGGGAGGAGGGAAAACACAACTCCTCCATGGCAGCCCTTACTCTGTACCCAAATGGGTGGGGATGGTGAGGATGGGTGTCGTAAAAGTGGTGAAGAGTAATCTCAGAGACAGCCCTACTCCACAGAGAGTTGGGAAGACGGTGGAGGCGGTGCCAACACGGCACTAATAAGGACTGTCTACGGATATCCAATGGTGGCTCATTTGCATCAACCAACAGACTAGGTATCGGTGAAGAGCGGAAAGCCCCAGTAGACAGACGGATCCCAGCATGATGGACTGAATTTAATGGGCGTAGCCGTGCCTCCGAAGCAGACGAGTACACCTCACACCCATAGTCTAGTTTGCTCCTCACTAAGGTACGGTAAAGGTGTAGCGGGGTAGTTCTGTCAGCGCCCCATGACAGATGGGACAGGGTTCGTAGGAGAGAAAGGGCTCAATGACATGACTGATGTAAGGAACGGATATGAGGGACCCATGTCAGTCTCCTATCGAAAATAAGGCCAAGAAACCTTGCCTCACCTACAACTCGCACTCTCTGGCCGTACAATTGGAGGTCTGGGTCTGGATGAATACCTTTCAAATGACAGAAATGTAAGGCCAATGTTTTAGTTGATGAGAAACGGAAGCCATGCATGGTAGCCCAGTGTGAGACCCTGTCCAGAGCAAGCTGCATTCTACATTCTGCCACAGCCATTAGGGAAGCAGCAAACCATAATGTTAAATCATCAACATATAGAGAAGCAGATACTCCTTCTGGAACTGATGCTGCAATATCATTCAACGCAATGGCAAACAGAGTCGCACTGAGGACACTCCCTTGACCCCTTCCTCCTGAGGGTACGAAGGAGACAAGGTGGCACCAACTCGAACCTTGAATTTACGATCACGAAGAAAATCGATTAGAAACAGGGGCAGTCTTCCACGTAATCCTATAGAATGTAGTTCCTTGTATATCCCAGATCTCCATGTTGTGTCGAATGCCTTTTCCAGGTCAAAGATAACGCATACTAGGTGCTGCTTCCTAGCAAAGGCAGCACAAACTGATGCCTCAAGACGTACCAGCGCATCGGTTGTTGAGCGATACTTTCTAAAACCAGACTGACGATTAGAAAGAGATTCATTCCTTTCGAGGAAATATATAAAGCGAGTATTAACAATTTTTCAAACAGTTTACACATTCAGGACGTCAAAACAATCGGCCTATATTCAAGAGGACTGTACTCTGCTTTCCCTGGCTTTTGGAATGGCCTCACGCCAAGAGGTGGGTAAAGAAGAGTTCCTCCAAATTCTATTAAAAAGGCTGAGGAGAGAACACAGTGCATCATCATCCAAGTGCTGAAGCATCGCATATGGTATGTCATCCGGCCCTGGAGATGTGTCATAACAAAGGGAAAGGGCAAACTGTAGCTCGCGAGAAGAGAAAGAGAGATTGTACGTTTCCCTATTCTCCGAACAGAAGTCCAGCACCTTAGCTTCCTCCAACTCCCTGTGTCTAGTAAACGTTGAAGTGACAGCGTCCCTATGAAAGACTGCTGCAAATGCAGATGCCATAATATCAGACACAATCACGGAGTCACAGACAGGAATGCCATTAACCTTCAACACAGGGGACTTGGAGTAAATTTTCCCGAAATTTTTCCAACCCTCTTCCACACCTGAGACACTGGTGTCCTAGAGTTAATTGAGGAAACATATGTTTTCCAAGATTCCCACCTAACATCCTTGAGCACCTGACGAGCCTTAGCCCTTGCCCTTCTGAACTGAATAAGATTATGCTCGGTTCTGTATCTTCGATGGCTGGAAAAAGCTATCTTCTTAGCCCGTACGGCAACCTTGCATACCTCATTCCACCAGGGGAGAGGTCGAGAGCGATACATGCCAGAGGTTTTTGGGATAGCCTGAAGGGCAGCAGAATGCAAAGTGGAGGTGAAAGAGGAAACGGCTTCATCTATAGTTGGAAATTCCTCTGTAGAGAAATCGAAAGATGCCAAAGCAGAGAAAAGTGACCAGTCCCCCTTATCCAACCTCCACCTCGGTAAGCGGGAACAGGGACCAGATACGGATGATGTAAGGAGGTCAGGGAAGTGGTCACTCCCATGCAAGCTCTCCATAACCCCCCAGGTGAAATCCAGGATGCAGTCGGGTGAGCAAACAGAGAAGTCGATGGCAGTAAAGGAACTTGTTTGGGGATGAAAATGTGTAAATGCCCCAGTATTAATTAAAAGGTCTCCAGTCTCCAGCAGTGATGCCATCAAATCTCCACGTTGGTTAGTAAGGCAATCACCCCACATCGGATGGCGACAATTAAAGTCCCCCAAGAGTAGAAAGGGTGAAGGTAACTGACGAATAAGGAGTTCGAGCTCGTCCCTGCTGACTGTTGTGTTGGGTGGTAAATATATGGAACATACTGTATAATAACGGCGAAGGAAAACTCGAGCAGCAATAACCTGTAGAGGCGTAGTAAGATTCAGGCGGATGAATGGGGTGTCATTGCGTAGGAGGATGGCTACACCGCCACTACGTCCCTCTCCAGGAAGAGGAATTGAATAAACTACATGGTAACCAGGAGGACTGGAGGGAGAAGAATCTCCAACCATTGTCTCCTGAATGCTGAAGAGAAATATTCAAATGTTAGCACCAACCTAACCTGGCAGCAGTTATACAAACATCCACTCTAATCCCCCAAAGAAGGTTGGATTAATGCAAAAGAGGGGTAACTTCAGCATATATTCTGCCCTGCTCACATTTATGATGATGCCTGTGTTTGAAGCCTACTCATTTAACAGTCCACTTTCTTAACATTTTCAATTATGTCTGAGTTTGAAACGTACTCAAATAACAGTACACCTTGATGGCATTTCAGATGATGCCTGACTTTGAAGCATACTGAATTAACAGGAAATAATTCAGGCCACAACAATGCCAAACTTTTTTTTTTTTTAAGATGCCGAAGCAGTTCCAGCAGCAAGCCAGTCTGAGATTCACTAGCTATGGATTTTCGGAATTAAGGTGCTTCATTCAAGTAGACTAAAGCATAGATAGCCTCGTGTTTCCATAGGTATCTTACTTTTGTACTAAACAGTAATAGCAAGTCACCGACATACGGAAACGGACCATGAAATTCCAGTTGCCTACTTTATCAACGGCAGCATTACAGTAGTTACATGCCAAAAAATTGGAATATAGATATGACACCAAGCATGAAAATGCACATGACTATGTACAGTACCAGTTAAAAACAACCATTAATTTATAACCACAGGATAAATACTTTATCAAGAAGTGAAATTGTCTGCAGGAAGTGCATACATATAAAATGATGTTACAATAATAAAGCATTAAAATTTACCTTGAAAATCTGAGACTTACTGATTGTAACATTAGACATGGGTTCCTCAGCCATGTCCACTGGATGAATGACCAACGTATCAACTACACTGTCACCCATTGTGAGCTCATCAGTCATGAGTGATGTTGCTAAAGCTATTTCCTCACTGGGCTGTTATGGCTTTGGAGGAGGGCCACAACCCGTAGTTTTGAGTTTCTTCTTGAACTCCCTTTCTTCTTGTTTAACTCTGAAAAGAGAATGTTGCAACAGTAGATTATGCCAAATCGTGAACCAGACTAACCATACAACACAGTATAAATTGTAAAGGTCCAGTCTATTGCCGCTATCATTTTCACCATTTTTTTCCCTTAATATAGAGCTGAATTATAATGAACCGAGGGCAGTCGGAAATGAGTGTGTAATTTCCGATTTTCCAACAGTCTTAAAACACGGCCCCCACTTGTGGGTAGAGGTATGAAGATAAGGAAAAATGTGGGGTTAAAGGCGATAGTAAGGCATAATTAACCTTAACCTAACCAACCCTTTCTAAACTAACCTAATCTAATCTAACCAAGCCTAATCTATTTGCACTGGAAATGACAAATGTAACAGTAATAAGCATATAATGTAAGGAACCCCCAAAACACATAAAAATTGATGTAATAATTTTTGGTAATAAACTGGACCTTTACTTAAGAATAAACTTTGTCTAACAAATGGATTGAAAACTGTACAATTGGATATGTCCCATTGTAACGCAGGATTTTTCTACCTACGTTATAAATAATTACCTTAGCTATGTCACACCGCTTAAGCCGCCAGTGCAACAATAGAATTTTGATACTAGATTAAAGTATCATTTCAGTGTTTTCTGTTACTGCCAGAACATTAAGAAGGCCTCGTTAAATAATTGAAGTAATTTGGTATCGCTGCCACCACCCAGCAGTTGCCGGGAAAAAAAAGTAAAAATGATATTAGTCCCGTATGATGGAAGAGGGACAAAAAGGCCTATGGCAGTAACAGGGTAGCGTGAGTATAATATATGAAAGCGTGGATCTTATAGATGAAACATGCTTTGCGGGCCACTCGGCCTTATGTATACTCCCCAGAGGATTTATACCAAACACATTCTATTAAAGTATACTTATCTATATTGTTAATCTTAAATTACACAGAATGAATAGAATAACGAACAAGAATTAATTACTGGAACTTAGTAAAGCAATAGTCTCCGATACACCAGAATATCTGAGAGAATGGAAACTCTCTTCTGCACAGTTTATAAATCACCTGACTCACCTAACACAGTACATAAGAGTTCACTCAACCCGACTGTCATAGAAAACTACATCAACAGGGGAAACTCCCATAAACCACGGTCTCATAAGGACCCGTAGTGATACCCAGTTTACAACGTGTTACACAGTTTACTCTAATTCCAAAGAAATCATCCCTATTTTACCTGGGTTTGCACCACATAACATATCTAGGTAAATAATCATAAACCAAGAATAATACAGAATGCAATCTCAGCGTACACAGCGCTCTGCATGACGAAGCAAAACAACACTCCGCTTCTCATGCACTTATAACCAAAATATTACATTTCATTAATAATAAGCTTACTAAGTGGACCCAACGACTTTGACGATACTGAGAATTGAAAGGGACTAAAATGGAAAAAGTGTAAGGGCTTTCGGGCACTAGATACTGTGACTCTTGACGCACTAGCCGGGCACTTGACTCCATGACCCAGCGTCGCTTGACGACACAACTTATCTGCAACATCCACCCACAACGATGTTTAATTGGAGAGTGGCGCTTCGTGGGCACGAGGCAGGCCGCTCCCCTAACACCCGCTACGTTTACACTACCCGGTACTGACTTCAAACAAATACGTTACAGTCTACATGTTATATCATCGCACAAGAATTTGCAACAAAGGAGCTTACGCATTACTCTACTTATAAAATTTTGTGGCAATAATATAGGTCTAACAATTTTACAAACGATGCCTAAAATCACGCATTGATACAATTTCTCTTTGTTTCGCCCGCGGCGTTAAGCAACAACTGAGGTCTGTGCCAAATAAATTAATTTCGCGGTTAACTATGACAATAGTCAATAGTTAGACTTTACCTAAGTTCTTAGACAACATTATTTAGTACAACAAGACGCCCAAACACTAGCTCAACTACAAAATTCTGAATTCTAGGTGTAAATATGACTCATCGCTAATTTAAGTCTCAAATTTACTTTCTACGCCACTTTATCGAAACCAGACGCGAACTTGCACGTCCACTCGTCCATTTGCTTCCCTACTACCCTTTAACTAAAATCACGCCCCCAAAAAATGAATTACAAAGTCCACTTCAAATACATTGCATCATCTAAACACGGTCCAGAATTCACACTTATCACGTATATAACCTAACGTAAATTACATACATTATATACTTACACAGTACTTATACTAACTTATATTACTAACCTATATTAACTTATATTACTAACTTATATTACTCTTATACTTTTATATGCAAGAAAAATGGCATTACACCATCATACTAATCTGGGTCAAATATACCCATAAAAATTGATCACAAAGAAGAATAAAGTACCTTGTAAAAGATGTCAAGTTCTGTGACGCAACAACATTTGTGAAAATAAAGTGATTTAAATTAATCTTGAATATTCTCTAGTTTCAGCTAGACAACCATTGACAATCCTTCGTAAATTTAACTATCACTCGTTATAAATTTTGCCATAAAATTAAAGAGGTGTTGGGGGTAATCACTGACCAAACTGTGATTCAATAATCATGGTGTATCCATAACAAAAAAGTCCTGGTAGGCCTAGGCTACTCAAACTTCAGTCACACTTCCAGCAAATACTGAAGTTACTTTCGTAATATGAGGATAGGAATGATAACTAATTGTAAAAAAAAAGAGCTCATTATCGTGCAGATAAACTAAAGTAGCCCTTATTTGCCTTTGACATACTCAAAGCTACTTCGGAGCTGTTTGGTCGTCCTAGGTTGCTGGTCTGGATTTGAGGCATTAAACACTGATGTCAAGTCTTCCCAAGCCTTCTTTTTCTTCTCCAAGCCAGCAGCTCCTGTCGACCTGTCCTAGATTACTTTCTCCTTTTCCATAAGCAATTTCAACAGCTGTATTCTTTGAGCAGCCGACAGTGGAACCGCTGCCATCTTCCATCTTTACATTTCTGTGGTGACCCGCATTGCCATCCATACACATGATGCTGTCGCTGTTATAACAGCTTTCTGCTATATAAAAAAGCATTATTAGGATTACTAATGAATGTATTGAAAAGTATATATCAATATGAAGGCAAATAAAATTCCTTCCAGTCGTTTTTATTCACTTTATTCAGTATTAGCTTGCATAGGTTGGTCCCACTGAGCTTTATATAATGGAGAGGCTTTCTCAGGGGTTGCACCGCATAGTTTGTGTGCCCACCGTCAGAGGCCCAGGTCGGCGCTGATGATGTTTGTGCACTACATCCGATGCCTGCGCCTTTTGAAATCAGCCGGTGAAATCGGAAAATATAGTGCCATGGTCCACGGTGCAGGTAAAATATAGTGTCATGGCCCACTGCTAAGCTTATGTAAGCAACAGTGAAACAGAAACAGCAAGCTAAGAACAGTGTGGAGGTGACGGGTGCAGGTGTTTCAATGTGGCGGCCAAAGTTACACCCTCGCTGCAAACATAGCCCCTCCATAAAGAGCTCAGTGGTTGGTACACGACAAAGGATCGTCGGGAGAGCATGGGTTCTGATGTGCATTGGGATGATTTATAATACCACCTCCACTACCCCGATCAATATTCACAATAACGATCGCCTTCAGGTCTGAAGAGGATTGGATCTGACTTGTAATATGGCCCTGGGACAGACACATCCCCTGCCTCGATTGGAGGACTGTGTTGAGCGCATTGGTTCATCCCACTACATTACTAAGCTAAACTTTAAGAAGAGTTTCTGGTGGGTGCCCTTGACTGAGTGGGCGAAAGATTTCTCATGTTTTGTGGCAAACAGTGAAACTTATTGTAATGTGATGCGCACGGGATGAAAAATGCCCTGGCTACATTTCAGAGACTTATGAACAGAGTCGTTAGTGGGCTTCTAAATTGTGTGGTGTGCTTGGATGATGTAGTATTGTTCTGTTATACTTTGGAAGACCATTTAGAACAATTAAATATGTTGCTTTCAAGGCTCTTGGAACCTCACTTTGTAGCTAACGTAAAGAAGTGCGAATCTGTTCAGGCTCAAGTTCAGTATCTTTACTACATGGTTCGTCACAGTCATGTTTGCCTCCCTTCTTCAAAGGTGGAGGCAGTTAAGAACTTTGCCGCACCTAAAACCAGGCGTGAGTTTCCAAGGTTCTTGGGCAGTGTTTGTTATTACAGACGGTTTGTTAAGAGCTTTCCGAGTGTTGTGGCCCCACTGACAGACTTGTTAAGCCAGAAGAAAAAAAAAAAATCTGTATAAAAACAAAACAATACTTTTGTTTCTAACACATGAAAAAATCATAACTGGGTTCACAACACTTTCTTGAGTTTTGTGATCTTCACACACATAATGTCTGACTTGGCTCATATCTCTGACTGGGGTAAAAATTATCTTGTTGTTTTTAATGCATCAAAAACTCAGTTTTTACACCTATCAACCCGACACAATCTTCCACAGGAGTTCCCACTAATGTTTAATAATATCCAGCTCAATCCTGCATCATCCTTGAACATTAAGCGCTTAGGGTTTCATTCACTTGAGACTTTCTTGGAAAGATCATACTACATCTCTTGTAAAATCTGCTTCCAAGAGATTGGGTGTGCTAAACCGACTCTGTACATTCTTTACCCTGCACAGTTGTTGATTTTATACACGGGTTTTACATGAAATAGTGCTACCGTGATGGCAATACATCAGTATTGCCACCTATTGATACATGAAGCATTATCGGGCCCCCAGTACTGACTCGCAAATATAGGAAGTCAGTAAAACATACAGTATACTTGCCATCCGATGGCTGGACATTTTTTTAGTGGCATGTGCATGTTGTCACCCAAGAACATGTGTGGTGAGGCTCTCCACATACAGCTCTTCTCAGTAGGGTGGAGTCAAAGTCTTTTGTCTCATTAACCCCCTCCTCTTACTGGTTCTCTTCAACCTTTGTCTTTATACCTTTTCTATCGCTATTTCAATGATCACTGGTCCTCCGAACTGTCTGCTTGCATCCCTCCACCTCTATGATGGGTGCATAGCACCTGTCTGTCAACAAACTCTCATCCCTTTTCTGTCCAACTCTCTAATGCAAGAGTTAATCGTTACTCCCAGTCCTTCATTTATGCAACAGGTCAACTCTGGAACTGTTTCCCTCTGTCTGTATTTCCTACTTCCTATGATCTCCAGTCTTTCAAACGCAGTGTGTCCAGGTATTCTCGAAATGATTGAATCTTGAATTTGGCCCTCTTTTATATATATTTTTTTTTCTTGAAAGGAACGGTTTGCGGGCTCCTGACCTTTGGTTCCCTTTTTCTTGCATTAACACAAAAAAATGTGGGTTTTTAATCAATAGGAGACAATGAAATAGTGCTACCGTGATGGCAATACATCAGTATTGCCACCTACTGATACATGAAGCATTATCGGGCCCCCAGTACTGACTCGCAAATATAGGAAGTCAGTAAAACATACAGTATACTTGCCATCCGATGGCTGGACATTTTTTTTTGTGGCATGTGCATGTTGTCACCCATTACGAAAGGCTGCACACCAAAATTGTTTACAAAGCACTGAAAGCTGGTTTCAGAGCGAGTCTCATTCCATGACTTGCCGACTTTTTCATTACAGAGAATAAGCTGTTCATCACAGGGGAACTACCTCCAGCTTCCAGTTCCTCACCTGCAGTGTGCAACAGGGCACCGGGATGGGGCTGCTCTGTTCCTTTATCATAATCAACGATGCCCTCACAGACAACAACCTAAGATTGAAATATATTGATAATTCAATCATCATCATAGCAGTTAATAACACCAGCCCTGAACCAGACTACTTCACTTTGCAGCAAAATCTTGATAATCTGCAATGGACACAGCAAAATGATGTCACTATCAGTTACCACAAGACTTTCATCATACAGTTTGACCTGACCACTACTCCCCCCCCCCGTCCCCGAATCTGGACGACCACACCTTTGAGCTGGCCCAGACTATCAAGCTTTTCAGCATTACTCTGAACAGTAAATAACGCTGGGACCAACACACAGCTTCCGTCCTTCAAGCTGCAATTTTCAGGCTCTACATGTTGCAAAGATTCGTATTTTGGTCGTCCCGTGGTTGAACTCTTCAATATCTATAGGACATTCTTACATCCAAAATTAACATGTCTCACCAGCATGGTCACATAGCCTTCTTACAATATAGAAGCAAAAAAATAGTTTCTCCAGCAGCATGTTGCAAAAATACTTCTTGATTTAACATATGTCAACTATACCACCGCACTTCAAACTCTCGGCTTAACAGCTATATCCAACAACCATCAAGCATGCCTCCACCAGTTAAGACTCCTGAACCAGCCTAGTAATTGCAACTTGCCCAGTCCCCCCTACCTCAGTACCTCCTCACTCCATCGGTACCAGCAACAAGTTATAACCAATTAGAGCAAGAACTTATCGTTATAAGAATAACCCTTTTCCTATCGTTGTCCGAGTGATCAGCGAACACTAGCTAACAGTCTCCACCAATCCAGATTTTTTTTATTGCTGGTACTTGTTTTCACTGAGTTAACCTAGTTACTGTCACTTTTTAAATTTGGCTGTTACATTTATTTAAAGGCATTACTGGCCCTTTACTAAATGTTACTTTTTATATCTGTATATTTTCAGCCATAGGGCTGCCTTACCACAAATAAACTGTAAATTAATAATAATAATATTTTTATTATTATTAATATCATTATTATTATTATTACCTATCCATCTGTCTATAGCCAGACGCCTTAATCCCGTAAGGGGTGGCCACAAACAAATCGCCTCCATGTCGCCCTGTACCCCGCCATTTCACTGCCCTGCTACCAGCTCACACCCCCCTATCTCATATACCTCTCTACTCCATCCCTCCATCTCATCCTTGGCCTCCCCCTCCCTCTTCCCCCCTCCTTATTACTCACATAGACTCTTTTCGTCTGTCTCTCACTCTCCATCCCCTCCACATGGCCAAACCACCTCCTAACGCTTTCTATCACATCCACATCCACACCACAACGCTCCTTCATATCCTCATTTGTCAGTCTGTCTCTCCATGTGACTCCACAGGCTCCTTTCAAATAACTCATTTCCACTGCTCTCACTCTTGACTTCTGTCCCTCCACGAAGGTCCAAGCTTCACTTCCATACGTTAGAGTTGGTATCACAAAACTGTCATGTAGTAACTTTTTCACTTCCATGCTCACTTCTCTGTTTCTTATCACTGCTTTCAAGGAACCAGCAACCTTTCTTCGTTGCTGTACCCTTTCGAGCACTTCATCCTCTAAACTTTCATCCTTACTCATCACACTACCCAAGTACTTAAACACACTCACATTTTCCATTTCCTCTTTATCCAGCCTCACTGTACATTCACCGACTTCACTTCTCTCGAAGACCATAACTTTACTCTTCCCTAAATTCATCTTTAGATTCCGTTGCTTACACACTCTCCCAAGTGCATCCACCAAGCCTTGCAGCTCCCCTTCGTCTTCACTTAGCAACACAGTATCATCTGCAAACAACAGTACAGGGAGTTTCCAAACACTGCTCTCTCTTATTTGGGCCACTCCAACATCACTGCTCTACCTTGTATCTCTGTTATAACCCCATCCATATACAGACTGAACAACCATGGTGACATGACACATCCCTATTTCAGTCCAAACTTCCAGCAGAAAAATTCTTTCAGTTCACTATCCACATGCCCTGCAGCCTTAGCACCCACATACATACTCATCACAGCATTTAACATCTGATTTACTCCATATGTTCTTAATACTTTCCACATTCCTTGTCTATCCACCCTGTCATATGTTTTCTCTAAAACCATGAAGGCCGCATACAAAGTCTTTCCCTTCTCTAGAAACTTTTCCACTAAAGACCTAAGAATGAATATCTGATCGACACAACCTCTTCCTTTCCTAAAACCTCTCTGTTCTTCTCCAACTAAGGAATTAATTGGAGAAAGAAACACAGATGTGGGACTTAGTGTGTATTGACGTTTCGCCACATGGCTTCCTCAGAATACAATTGCTGAAGATATACCACATTTCCTGTACATATATAGCAGAAGGCAGTGGGGGTGCAATTCCTCTGTTATTTCCCAAACTCTGTCAATAAGTATCCTACCATATACGGTACTTTTCCCATTACACTAAGAAGACAAATGCCCCTATGATTACCACACACTTCTTTTTCCCCTTTTCCTTTGTACAGGGGAATAATTATACCTGACTTCCAATCCTCCTGGACTCTACCTTCTTCCTAGGCCAATCTGCACATCTTCCACATCCATTCTACTACCATCTCTCTCCCATGCTTCAGCATTTCACCACACACTCCATCAATTCCTTGGGCTTTCCCCATTTTGACTTTCTTCATTGCTTCGACAACTTCTTTCCTACTGATTTCTTCCTCTCTTCTCACATCACTCCTTCTCCCAGCCATTCCCCAGTGTCTTATACTCGCATTACTTTCATTCTCTATGTTCAACAATTCCTTAAAGTGTTCCCTCCATCTGCTCACATCTTCTCCCTTCTCCACTAATAATCTACCATTTTTATCTTTCACTTCCCGACTAACTTCTTTGCCACCCTGTCTAACTCTCTTTACCTCTTTCCAGAACATTTTCTTACATTCTCTCCACTTTACACTCAAATTCCTTCCAAGTTCCTCATCCACTCTTTTCTTATTCCCCCATACTAATCTTTTCACCTCTTTCTTCCTCTCAACGTGTAACTCTCTCTTCCGTCTCTCAACTTCTTCCACACCCCTGCTTCTCATCCACTCACTATATGATATCTTCTTTTGTGCCACAGCCTCTCTCACCTCTTCATTCCACCATGCTGTTCCTTGCATCCCCTTTCGTCTTCCCTTCACCCCACACACATGCTGCACAGATTTCTTCTGTGAATATCTTGCACACACCTTCCTCGATCTCCATCTGCTCCAATCCATATTTACATAATTGGTCCTTCGCTTCTCTCTTATATTCTGCCTTTTTTTTTTTTTTCATTCTCTTGTAACCTTTCCACCCTCCTTGCATATAACATTTCCTCCTCTCCTTCCTTTCTTCTATTTCTCCATTTCATTTGGACCTCGATTCTCACCACCACCAAGTGGTGGTCAAAAAGTCCACCCCTCCTACCTCTATATGCTCTTGCATCCATTACACACCTTCTCATCCTTTCAATCATACACCCATAGTCAATCATTGCCTTCCTTTCATTCAGTTCAACACCCACCGTTCTCATCACTTGCCACGTATACCTATGGATCATTTTGTGCCTGAAGAGGGTATTGGCTATCACCAACCCCCTCCCGGCATAAATGTCCACTAAAGCACTGCAATCCTCATCTGTCTCAGCAGGCACACCCCACTCATCAACTACTCCATCCACTTTCACATTCCCTACTTTACCATTCATATCGCCAATCAAAAGCATTCTCTCATTCCTTTCAAACTTTTCGATGCACTCTTCCACATTCGTCCAGAACTCTTCTGTCACTCTGCTTGCACGATCTTGTGTTGAGGCATGCACGCACACAATCGCCCACATTTGTAGTCCAACTTTCAATCTTACTCGTACCCACACAGTCTTGAGCCAACTGATCCATACTCTCTTACATTCTCCTTCCATTTGTTATTATTATTATTATTATTAGTAGTAGTAGTAGTAGAAGTAGTATGAGTTGAAAAGAGGAGGAGAAAAGGAAGAAATAAAGTTGTTAGAGAACTTTTTAGCAAGAGGCCAGAAGGAATGAGAGGGATTTTAAAATTTTTAGAATTGAGAAAGGATGAATTTTTTTTTGGTTCGTGTCCATAATGATGT
>JAGKTI010011063.1:10350-25220 GCA_018397915.1 Birgus latro
ACACCACACACACACACACACACACACACACACCACACACACACACACACACACACACCACACACACACACACACACACACACACACCACACACACACACACACACACACACACACCACACACACACACACACACACACACACACCACACACACACACACACACACACACACACCACACACACACACACACACACACACACACCACACACACACACACACACACACACACACCACACACACACACACACACACACACACACCACACACACACACACACACACACACACACACCACACACACACACACACACACACACACACACCACATTAATGAGACTGAGACGGACATACGGCACCCTTTATTTACATTCATTTCCTGTTTTGACCAGAAGCTACACATCTAACAGGTATTCTCAGTCTTTCGCAACATTCTTTCTCATCCTGTTTCTCCACCTGCCTGTGTGACCTGCAGCTGGTAAATGCAGTGTTTGAGGACATTTCAAAATATCCTGATATCGACTTTCTGCCAGTTTGGTTTGGCCGTCTTTGAGAGGAGCGATTTCTGCAGACCTTGAGCCTTTGATTACTCCATGCTTCCTTTAAAAATGTTTCCGTCTGCTAACAGGTCTTATTTATAGTGTTCACAGTTGAATTCCATATACTTTTATTGCTCTGAAGTTCTTGGTAAAGCGACTGGTGCGTCCCCCCGTATTTTATCTGCTATTTATGGCCCGTGTGAGGCGTCTACTAGTGTTTTTCATAATGTTGTTGAGTGCCACCGGAGCACCGAGTCAGCCGCACTGCCACTTAAGGGACCGTGTGTGTAAAATAGAAAGCAGTGATCGGTTCCCCCTAGCAGACAAAGCAAGGTCGAATTTAATGCCAGAATTGAGGGTGAGTTGACGGTGAGATGATGGGGAAGGCAGTGGTTGGTGATGGACGTAAATGCTGGAAAAGCAGTGGAAGGTGATACACATAGCTGGCCCATGACTTTGCCTGCTGGGTAGATACTGATTATTACTTTAGTCTTTAGACGCTGGACAACTCACACATTTTAGTTGGAAATGACACATTGCTCATGTGTAGGCATGTGTGGTGTGTGTACATGCATGGAAAGTAACCACCTCACAACCAAGGCACGTATTTCCAAACTCTCCTATAAGTACTTGTAAGTCTTGTATGAGATTGCTTATCGTCACTGATAACGCTACCAAACACAGCACAATCACTCTAGAACAAGCGTCAAAGTGAG
This sequence comes from Birgus latro, assembly GCA_018397915.1. NCBI lineage: Eukaryota > Metazoa > Arthropoda > Malacostraca > Decapoda > Coenobitidae > Birgus > Birgus latro. The sequence continues at coordinate 11,603 of JAGKTI010011063.1, forward strand.
GAATGCGGCGGATTAATGATTTCGTATACTGTTACTGCAATGGATTCTTGTTTATCGTAAAAAATTGGTTAAGACATCAGGTCAAGTGCAACGTAATATTCATTAGCCTTTTAACAGTAGTTTCCCTGTTTACCCACCTAACCTACTAATACAACTCAATCTAGTTTATGGTAATTTAACTTACCTCTTCGTATGTTCGCATAACATAACTTAATTCAAAGCTTTACCGGATCCATTCAGACCTTCGGTAAATAGCGATGCATTATTTATTATTATTTTTTTTTTTTAGCTTGGCCTCTCTTACGTTAACCTGTATGACGAGCGATTCAGGTATATTAAATACCTTAGTTTGACACTACTTTTAAAGGACTATCCAAAGCTTACCTGCCTGTCATTGTTACATGGACATGCATATATATTCCACACAAGCCTTAGATATTCATAAGCATCTGTAACCAAAATGGGTACGTTGTCCAGTGTTATGCCAGGGAGTCCCCCGAAAACACCAGCACTGCCAAAGGCCTTACCATCAATGTTTACACTGGCTTCTGGTGGTCTGTGGCCTTGGCTTACCAACGGGAAGCAGAAATTACTCCCCTTCAAACTACTTACTGCATTTTCTGCTTTTTGAAGTTGGCACTGTTGGTTTGTTGAGGCCAGATGTTGCCAGGTGCTCAGTGTTAAAATACATGCGTAGCTACCACCACAACCCCCTGTACCAGCGTTCGTGTAGCCTCTCTGTGTCACATTATACTCATTTGACGTCACCGCGCGGGAAAACGCAGCAGTGAGTGACATCATCAATACGGACAATACCCGTACATCCCGTCAGCGGAAGCAGAATTATATAGTCGAAAAAATCTGGTGCTACATCTAGTTTTTATCCTGATGAAATGTTTGCCTCAGTGCTGAGGTGAGAGTGTTCGCTTACAGACCAGCTGTAGACTCAGGGTTTAAAACAAATAATAAAAAACACAGTGAGAGTAATGCAGAACCACACTCTCAGTTTTTCTTACACCCTTGTCAGTCAGTGGTTTACCAGGACCAGGGAAGAACGGAAAAGCTACTGGTACTGATAACAGCCACAGCGAAAGTACAGATAACCTTCACCGACATGTCTCTGGTACCGATTATACTCCCAAGTCACGATTTTGGTCGAGTACCTTTGTCAGCTAAAGCCATTTACTCCTACGATATAGCATCATGGAAGTGGAGATGATCGTGATAGCAAAGATTTTTGTGTGGTCTTGGAGTAAGTAAGAAATTATATGTACTAGTCGCTGATAATTAAACTAGAAGGGAATGATAATGCATCGCCTAGAGAAGAATTACTGACCCTTTTTGAAGACAAGCTGATGGAAGGAAGTATGGTGTGGGAAAATGTTCGGTCTTTTTTTTTTTTTCTACAGTTGGTCATGAGAATAGAAAGGCGAGAAAATGCCATTACGCTTCCACTTCAGGGGTTACCAGGAGAATCACACTGTCTGAGGGAATACACTGCCTTATCAATGCTTCCTGACCAATACGTGTAGAGGAGGCACACGACTCGACTGAATAGAGGGTCGTATCTTGAGTGGCTCTGGAGATTTTGTAGCACCTCTTCCTTAACGATTTATTCTGTACATTGGACCCCACTATCCTCGTGTAAATTACTGGTGCAAAACGTGTCGATATTAAAGCGATGTAAATAGGGTACAAGAGAGTGTTAAAGTGTAATAAACAAAACAGATCGCTGAGGAAGATGTTCTACGAGGTCTCCTATGCCATCTACAATGCGGCCCAGAGATCTTAAAGCATCGGTTACACTTGACACCAGCGTTAGAATTCCCAGCAGTAATGTGAGGTCAGGGCAGATGGCTGGCTCCTAGAAATTTGCAGTCTGCGGCGGGGAAAGCATGCAAGCAGCAGGACCAATGGCATTATTACTTAACTTACGCTGCATTCATGTTTACATCGCGAAGTTGGTGAGTTGTAACGAGTGGCCAAAAATCAGTCTCACCATCATCGTAACTTTTTTTTTTTTTTTTACAAGGATGGGTCAAAAAGTAGATTTATGCTGAGAAATTAAAAAAAAAACGTGTTAGAGGAGGAAATAGGCAAAATTAATGTATTTTAAAAGGACATATGAAATTTTAGATGATCAATGAATGGTATAAAAATGACTGCATAAACTTTTGCCACTCTGTGTGTACAACTCTTGCCCTCACCTTGCTCGCCTTTTGAGAACAACATTTTCAATATTTTCTCGACAGCTTTAAACAACTTTGATCCCATTTTTCCCCACGTGGAAATATGAGATCTGGGTATAATTTATTAGGTGTGTGGATCATATCATAATGGAGCCTTGAGGTACGGGGTTCGTGTTGCTCATCTCACAACTCGAGTTTAAAAATGTCCTCAGTTTCATTTTTAACAGAAATTCCTCTCCCCCTCCCCAAATAGAAACGTTAAATATTCATCTTTTAAATTATTCGTGTACGTTTTAACTGGATTACAACAAACACCTTACTGACCATCACGCTGTATGTCGACTATAATTATGTTGATCCTCATTGTTCTGTGTATATTTTTCTTTTCAGTAGAGTTATTTTATTAGTTTGACTTAATTCTCTCACCCCGAGCGGTCTCTCCTGAGCTGAATAAAACTGTCAAATGTAATGCAAAGCAAAATGCGTCCTGTAACTGATGGGATTACTGGAGTGTGCTTTTTATCCCCTTCGCCCCGAGGGGTCTCTCCTGGGCTGAATAAATTTATCTGGTGTTAATCAGAATAAAATGCTAAATGTTCCTCGGTCTGAAATGGTTACAGGGCATTAAGCTTCCTACGAGCCGCATTTTTCTCTTTTCTTTTTTTGCTTTCTTTTTTCTTTTTCTTTAAGCATTGATGCGAATTTCGGCAGACATCACACAAGGCTACTGGAAATTTGTATATATTTCACAATTTCTAGAGTTCATATTTGAGTTTCTTGACCACTGTATTAATGGAAACTGGTATAGGGTCCAGCGATTGAGACATTTATTTATTTTTTTTAGCTAAAATTGATGTCTGCCATTTTTAATTTTTGTTAGACAAGTCGGAAATTTTGGAGCCATCAGCTTTTTAATTCCTTGACTTGTTTGCAGAAGCTGGCTAGATAGATGGATGGATGGATTCAGGGGAGCTATGACAAATATAGTCAAGAGTTTCATCTCTGAAAAGTGATAAATGGTTATGTTTTTAAGATGTTCGGTCTCCAGTGCTCGTTTCTTCCCGCGTCACCCTGCCAGCGAAATCCAACAGTTTGTCCCTTTCGTCGTTGTTGTTTTTTTTTTGATAAATTATACCTACAGTTCTGTGTTCATGAATAAATTTGAGTTTGTAATAATATTAATAATGATAATAATAATAATAATATCTTTTTTTTCTTCGTCTTCTTCTTCTTCTTCTTCTTCTTCTTATTCTTATTATTATTATTGTTATTATTACTTGAAAATAACCCGAGTGTTGAGAAGAGTATGACGGTACGGTACCGGTGGGTGTTTGTACCGTGTTACTCCTAAGTACTGTACTCCTGTGTCATGTGTGTACAATAGAGGCCTTGTGGTACCGAGACACTGGGCCGGGATTCACAAACAGTACTTACGATTGCTTCCTGCTCGTAACTCTGATTTCTTTTTTCAGGAAGAACAAGTGGCCTGGTTAGATTTTGCTCTTTCCTTTCTTGTCCCTCCTAGAGAAACAAATCATAGTTAGGACAGTGAAATAGTCGTCAGTTTCTCTGTGAATCTCGACCTTGTATTCCTCCGCCTGTTTGGTTTCATATCTACCGAAAAAAATTTGGCCTCTTACTTATTTACGTTTGGGTGTGATTGTCAAGGTTGCAACCCCAGACTACGACATGCAACTGTTGCTTTATCATCCAGGTCCCTGTCTCAGTTCCAGGTACGACGCCTTTGCGGCCAAGACTTATATATTTTCTTTTATTTTCATATATGGAACAAGCGCTTTTCACAAGTCGCTAGTTTTTACATTTTTGTTGCTGGGAAATTGTCTGTTAGATTTCCAGTGCTATATATAAAGCTGCTGGGCTAGTTGTACCAATTTACACTACCAGTTGTAGGGAAAGTATTTGATATTTTGGATACTAAGGACTGCCAGTATGCAAGTCGTGATGATGTGGGTGACTATTTTATGAGCTCCGTACTTACCAGGTGAATATGAAATCCAAATGGCGTGGTTTTCCGTACATATTTCCCAAGGGTCATTGCTCTAGCCCCGTGTCCCCCACCCTCACCCCCACCACCACCCTACCCTGACTGACTGTACACCCATCATGTTTGTGATAACTTTTCATATTTCCTCCCACAACATTCCTGATTAAATAAAGGTAAAGCCAGAACCTGTGTTTTTGTTAACCCCTCCATTACCACGGTTTTATCTGAACTCTCTCATGGTGGGGACAGCTCTACTCCCTTACTCCAGCAAATTCCATACGGTATTATTTAGCGAAGAGTGAATATGAGAGTCTGAGTGTTAATGCTGTTACTATTAACTCTCCTGACGGGGACAACTCTAGTTCTCTGTCCTGTTATTCCACCTGACACCAGACGATGTTTAGTCGGTAAAGACTGTAGGTAGGATCCTGATGGTGTTAATACCGTCATCATGGCTTATGGCAGGGACGACTCCAGTACTCTGTTCTAGTTAACACCGGACGATCATATTTAGTTGAGGATGAGTCGGTAAATTGAGTGTTGAACAAAATCATCTGACGGTAGTAAGGAAGAAAAGGACGTCATCATACTGAATAAGTTAAGTGTGGACTTCCTAACTCGTTCGTTTTGAAACTTCTCTTGTAAGCTGAGCAAAATCACCTGACGGCAGCAAGGACCAAATAGCAAAGAATGTATTGTAGTGAATGAGTTAAAGACGATCGCTGCGTCAACAAATATGTGTGGTCCATATCCCGAGTCGGGGTACAGTTCTACGTTTATTTATCACTAGTTCTTGCCCGCAAAAATTTGCGGAATAGTCTTTCCATCACAAAATGTTTGCAAACACCATTATCTTTGTATCCATACCGTTATTGAGCCCACACTGACCAATTCTGGCCAAGAAGCCGAAAAAATTATTTTCGCATATTTTCGTTTGTTTCGCGATGTTGCGTCGCGCGAGATCGCCAACATTTTTGTTTGCTATTTTTCCGACACTCCCTGGGCTTACCTTAAGCTAATGCATATAATACTGGGTCGATATCTATTACCGTTCTGGTGAAAGACTCGAACAAATGCACAGACAGACACACCTATACACAGCTGGACTTGATTATTTAGATCTTCTGGCTTGGAATTCATATTGTAATTAATCTTTATAGTAACAGTCTCTCTCTCTCTCTCTCTCTCTCTCTCTCCCTCTCTCTCTCTCTCTCTCTCTCTCTCTCTCTTTGTATGTACATATACGAGTATATTTAATTATCAGTATGTTATATACTCAGTTATTTTAATTCCATTTGTTCTAAACAAAAATCTAAGTAGATTACTCGAGGAGTGCCTAGGAAATTGGATAACAGTAGGGGTACAGCTCGAATCCGTGTGGAAGGACAGGCATAAAATAGCCAGATTTTTTAAACATTTGCAGTGGATATTGCCTTAATATCGAAAAAGAAAGCTAACTTAGATTTTCATGATAACTGTAACTGCGTTATAGTTATCATCAGTCGGCTGAGCCGCTGTGAAATCAGCCACGCAGTGAAATGTATCTTTTCACTATCATGCTTTTGATCTAATATCTATATTACATTTATTTTTCGTCTTGATAGAATCAACGGAAGACTTTCACCCACATTTTCCTCTCCTTAGGATCACTCCGCATCACAACACAGCTGTTGCCCGTATTCTTACTGGCACAGGACACTTCGTAACGCCTCTTCCTCAGCGATTTGTGCAACACATTACATCTTACTGTCCTCTTGTTTGCCAGTGAAACAGACTATTTCGGTAATAAAAATATACAGATGACACAGAAGAGAATATCATTTAGTGGTGGGCATATACAATACCGTGATTCGATGTCTGCAATGACTCTTCACATTATGGTCCTATATCCTAATTTATAAAGTTGTATTGCTCGATTAAACAAGTATCTTTAACCAGGTGGACGATGGTTTCACAGTGAGCCGTGTGTGTGTGTGTGTGTGTGTGTGTGTTTGTGTGTGTGTGTGTGTGTGTGTGTGTGTGTGTGTGTGTTTTCCAGAGGCAGATTCATACTTACTGCATTTTGTATAAAGCTCCTTCTTTATACTGTATTGATAAAAACAGCAGCCTTACACATTCATGAGCAGTTTTCTGGAGATGATTTTCCACCGTTTCGCCCACTACTTCAAAATATAGACACGGAAAACTTTCAGACACTTTTTCGATTGTGGAGTACAGTGATCACCTTCATTTGGGAGCGCGGGGCGTGGGTCTGCGTCGTGCTTCTTGCAGTAACTGGCACTCCTCAGTACTCTGCCTTGTAACCCTCCAGGATAGTGAAATTATTTGTATATGACGATGTTTTTATTGATATATTGATTCTGATATTAGCTTATTATCATGGGAAGAAGGATGTGAAGCCTGTTTATAAATATCCAGAAAGTAATGGTCCAAATGATTACCTTGTTAAATTGCTAAGATATACGGCGGTAGTGGAGAGCGTGAGGTTACATATAATATACTGCACATTATGGTAATAGCATCCGTGTCAGAAAATATCCCCGCTAATACCACTACACGTACTGAGTGATACAGCTTAAGTATGTGTTCAGTATGGAGGGTGGGTATTAGTGCCGAAGGGGTGACATGTTGAAGTGTTTGGCCTTAGGAGGTCTGCTTGGACTGAGGGAACGGACTGCCAAATCTGCACCCAGAGTCGGCTACAAAAATAAAACCTGATGGCTGTCATAAAGGAAATGAGTAAGGGAAAGCTGTTAAGGTAATTTGTAAGGTGGAATGAAAGGTAGGAGGAAGGAAGGGTGATAGAAATGAGAGGAAAGTAGAGGGGTAATGAGAATAAGAAAAACTGACCAAATCTACTTTCATTTTACGAATACAAATAATGGTCATTTTTTTAATTTTTATCCTGGCCTAGTATATTATTTATTTATGGTATGTGTTTACTGTATATTGTTATTCGATTTATATATGATATCTTGTGTGTACGGCAGGGTGGCGTGGAGTTGCTGAAGCACACGTGAAATGAGGAACTCGTATTACTGCACAGTTTTTGCCACACTGTAAGGCTTCCCATTCCAGTTTTGTGTGAGTGGTATTGAGTGAGGAGGGCGAGGGGACGTGAATGAAGGAAGTGGTGTGTGTGTGTGTGTGTGATGCGTTTGGGGTGTTGTGGTGATGGTAATCGTGGTGTAAAATATTAGTGGTGCAGTGAGAAGGACTGGTGACTTCAGCATGTGTTGTGAGAGTTTGTGACCGAGTGGACGTGCTTAAAGGTGGGTGATGTGCGTGTGTAAGAGTGAATGATTATGACGTGTGATGAAGAAGGATTTCGTCATGCTGAATAATTATCAGGTATGTTTATGATTAAAGAGGTGTAGCATGAATGTAAGGTGAGCTTTCTGGTTAATATTTATGATTAGTCGTGATTGAAGTGAACTAGGTAGGTAGCTGTGAGGTACTGGGGCTGTGTATAGGTTGACAGTTATTGATAGGTCCATGTGATGACTGCGACGGTGTAAAATGAAGTGATTAAGATAATGGATAATATGTTGTGGCAGTGTAATGATATGTGTGGTGTACGATTACGATGGTAAAGGAAACGAGAATGTGTTGTGAAATGTCAGTAATTATGGCGTGTGGTTAGCGTGTCAGATAAAGTCACGCCTAGGCCTCTTGCCCACCTGTATAGTGATAACGCCATTGTTCATCATCTGTGGGCTCAGACCTGTGGGATGGGGGGCAATTTGAGGAGAATGAGGCCGACGTGGGGGACTGACAGACTCGGAGGAAGACGCGCTTCCAGTCTCAGATATGGGGCTGTCTGGGGCTGACTGGGGGAGCTGGGGACTGGTTCTGGGCTGGGGTTTAGGGGACGGGGACGTAGGACGACCTTGGCTGAGGCTGGTTCTTGGCTGGACAGTGCTAGGGGAGTTTCTGGGGAGGGGAACTGAGGGTTTAGGTACACCTTGAGGAGCTGAGGGCCTAGGCACCTTAGCCTTCTGGGCAGGGACGGTGATAATGACTGTCTGGGGCATCTTGGACCCGCGAGGCGATGGCACTGGAATCTTTGTCTTTGTTTTTTGCTGTGGCTCTGCTTGTTGGTTGGGTATGGGCTGCGAAGGGTGTGGCTGCTCTCTGTGAGGTGAGGGGAGGGTGGCAGTGTCACAGGATGCGGGTGAGCTGGTTACCCCCTCTTTCGTTTCCATTTCCTGGTCTGTGTCAGAGTCCAGCGTCTCGTTGAGGGTTACATCCAAGAGCTGCTGTCGTATAGGCGTGGACGGTGGTGTGTCCTCCTCAGATCCTGCACGTGAAGGTATTAGTGTTGTCACCCTCAAGCTTTCTTCAGAGGCTGCTCTGCCAGGGATGGTACCACCTTGTGTGGGGGATTTGGGTGAAGTATTAGGGGCAGGGCTGAATTTGTCAGCTAGCGGCAGCGTAAGGCCGCTCCTGCTCCTGGGTGCCCCAGCCTGGCCCAGGGAACCAGATGGTCCAGGTTGGCTCTCACATGCCTCAGTCTTGTTAGTCAAGTGAGTCACCACTGATACCTTCTTAGGTACTGCTCCTGAGGCCGTGGTGGGTACCTCAGCCACACTGGCATATAATTCATGCCGGGGACTGGGGCGGCCATGGGAAGAAGCGTCCCACAACACAATAGACTCTGCCTCCTCTTCTTTGAGGGGCGGCGGTGACATTGGAGCTGTATCTTGGAGGTCAGGGGTAGAAACCTCTTCATTCTTTAAGTTGAGGTAGGGAACCAGCACGGGTTGAGAGGAGTCACCACAATCATCAGAGTCTGCAGGCAACAGCCGGGGTAGGTCCTTCTGCAGGGCCGTGATGAGGCGCGTTTTAGCCTCCCTCACCAACCCTGGTTTCACCCCACCTTCACACTCATCCACATCACCGTGTGGGGTTGGTGGCTGGGGGGAAGTTGATAGGGAGGCCACAGGAGATACTGGATTACTGTGGTTCCCAGAGCCGATGCTGGAGCAGGAGTGAGACATTTGGTCATACATTTGCACACGGTTCCTAATGCTAGGGAGCAGCTTGTCTTGTACCGTATCAGGGGGCATTTCCGAAACAGGGGTAATCAGTGGCCGCTCCATCTCCTCACCCACACCGTCACAGTCCTGCTGGCACCACACCTCATCTGCCTCCACGCCAACCTCCACCGCCTGGTTCTTGATGTGAGCCGGGTTCATGCTGGGGGCAGACTTGTTCCTCACCAGTCGTCGCTTCTTGGACCCAAGGTTGGAGCGAGTGGTGGCGTTGGATTCATCACTCTCACGTTCACTGGTGGCCTCATAGTAGTTCACCTTGGACCGCACAGCACCTGGTGTTGTGGGAGATTGGGACTCTCCTTCAGAGTTAACTGTGGCACAGGAGCAGGCCCCCTGACATGTGCAGGCAGACCGTGGCCGATGGCTGCGCAGTAGCATGGCTTTCCTGGCCCGCACAGTTCCTCGACTAATACTAGTACCGCCAGATCCTGTCCTCACGTGACGACCCCGCACAGCTGGGGCAGTAGGGCGTTTAGGGGCTGCTGCTCTTCCATTGTGAATGCGGCCTCCATCCACTTCCCGTTCCTCCCGTGACATGCGCTGGAACATCTCCCTTGCGGCCCTCAGACGGTCTGTGGGTGTGAGATCATGGTCGTGGTCTAGGCTTGTCTGTGTGCTTTCGCTGACCTGGCTTGTGGCCGTGTGGTCATTCTGGCGGTGTACAGGGGTAGCACCGCGACTGGACTGCTGCATTGCGTCCTCGTAGGACGGTGGAGCAGAGTCGTCTTGTCCTCTGGCAGGTCGTCGTGCAGTTGATGTCCTTTTCTTTCGTCTGCCACCCTTCTTGAGCAGCTTACGACCTGGGTTGCCGGCAGGTGTCGCCACCCGTGGCGTGCTGGGCCCTGGGGTGGACACGGCTGAAGAATCATAGTTGAATGAACGTACAGAGATCTGTGGAGAGCTGATGGCAGGCTGGATAGGGCGGGGTGGCGGCAGGGGTGAGTCCATTCCCTCTGGTGCTTCAGCGATGGTCTCTGGTGCCATACTGACCCCATGACTGGGTCCCTGCAGCACCTCAGGCATCGGGGCCACGGGCAACGAGGACCGGCGCAGGTGGCCCAGACGGGGGTGTACCGACACAGTGGATCGGGGCTCGACATCACTCGTCTGTGGGGCAGCACGTCCACCACTCCTGTACCAAGAGAACAGAAGAAGGGTTCTGTTATTAAAATTGAGATTGCTAAGGGAAAGGCAAACCGTATCTAGCTTTTATAACTCCTCCTTAGATGCACTCACTCATGATATGGTATGCAGGCTAACCATAGGGAACGATCAAAGCTGTTCCAGTTTATAAATGAGCGTCAGAAATTAGGGACGAGAGGGAGGGGGAGGCCGAGTATGAGATGGAGGGATGGAGTGGAGAGGTATATGAGAGAGGGGGGTGTGAGTTGGGAGCGTGGTAGTGAAATGGCAGGGGACAGAGTGACATGGAGGCGATTTGTTTGTGGCCACCCCGTGCGGGATTAAGGCGTCTGGCAATAGATAGATAGATAGACGTACTCCTTTGCTCTCAGTTTTGGTAATATGATAGTAATGGTCGTATTCTCGTTTGTGTACGAGGCTTTCTAGCACGTCTTCCTTAGCGATTTATCTTGCGTCTTGCACCTTAATATTTTTTCGTGTTATTTATAGAGTTTTTAATATTGACATGATTTGCATAGCTAAAAGCTAAGACCGGGAATACACACGTGTAACATGCAGAAATTCACTGGTGAGGAAGAGGTCTTAGAAAGCCTCCTAACCTGACAAGAATACGGCCGTGAATGTTACCTGTAACCCACACTAGGATATATCACTATGGTTTTCAGAAATCATAGTACAGTACTGTGTGTAGATCCGGAAGTCACGATTCTCTTACAGTCCAAGAATATAGTGAAACACATGATTTTGTATGGTCAGGGTAAAAAGTTAGCATAACAGCGTCTACCTTACACTAAGGGCATGTCAGGCACTTTCCCCCCTGTCGCATCATATCAGAGAGGGATGCATTTATAGGCAGAGACATACAAAGCCTCTATCTGTTGTTGAATATGAGCCAACAGGAGAAAGTGAGTAGTACAAGAGGTGAAAATATTACGCGAACTTTTATCCTCGGCTGTACATGTGAAATAGCGTATAGGAAAAGAGTATCCAGTAAAATGAGCATAGGATCACTTACCATGGGTTTGGTATGCCGGTACTGGGGTTCCACAAGACCACTTCCATGCCCTGCTCCAGGTCGAGTGAGGCGTGGCGGGTCCTCTGTGGCCGCTCACCCCCGCCCCGCCCCGCCGCGCTCCCTCCCATACCCTCACTCTCACCCACCAACTTGTCAGGCACCCACGCCGTCACACCCCCAGGCCGACGCACCAGCTGGGAAGAAGAGTAAGGCTAAGGATAAATGTATGTCGACAGCACGAGGGTTATAAGAAAATCAGTATTTGTTCTGCCCCCGCATTCCGCTAGAATGCGTCAATGTTACATCTAGATTCCCGCGTCTGAGTGACCAGGAACAAATATTTGGGGGATTCATGGAACTGTAGTAAGTCTACTGGTGAGATGCTTGTGAGATGTAGCGTAACTGATAAGGAAAGTATTCAAAATGCGTGAAGTTGATGGTCATTTGTGGAATACCTTTAGTGGTTATATGTGATCAGATTCCTTCCCACATTTCAGAGTGTATTCGTCAATGCTACGTAAGGGTTAGTGATGTTCTGTCATCATCACACGCTTCAGAAATTTCTATCAAAAATTTGGGATCCACGCTTTCACGCTTTCGTTTATAAAAATACGACCTTTAGTGATGCCAGACAGATCAGTGATGGTCAAGGTGCCTCAGTAGTATAGGGACTCTGTTCAGTGAACCTAATCCTGCTTGTTAAAACACAAACGTTAACCCTTCCACTGCTGCGATTTCTCTTCACTGAATGAAATCGTTTGGTATTAGTCTGTATAGAATTCCTTGGTGTACCAGCTGTACGATAGAATGAAGGCCATTATTAACCCCTTTCAGTACCATGCCGACCTTTTTGTTTTACGCTATTTTCTGCCAGACTGCTTCATTGAGCTTGATGGAGACCTCGTACTCAAAGGATTAGAAACAATAAGATCGTACCATAAAGCACCTTCACCTATGTAGGGTTCTTTTCCGGTAACGATGGTCGACAAACCGAATAAGGGTGCATGACGGTACGATGTAATTCAGCCTGTCATTAATACAAACCCTTCAGCGCAGTGGCTTGTGCTGGAGAGGGACGCTGTGGGACTGACCTTGAGATTGTTGCCAGAGAGGATGAGCTTAATGACGTCCTCGTAGTCTGGCGGGGGCTCGTACAGTGGCGGGTCGTCGGCAGCTGCGTCGAAGATCTCCACACCGTCAGAGAGGGAGGCTGTGGGTGGCAAAGAGTAGATGGTGAGCAAGAGGGGAAAGGAAGGGAGGGAGAGAGGGAAGGAAGGGAGTATAGCATCGAATGAGAGGGAGAGGGGAAGCGATTGAAGGTAGACGGAAAGAAGGGCGTATAGCACTGAATGAGAGGGAGGGAGGAAGGGTTTTGGAGGGTGTGAGGAAAGCTTGAGAGAGAGAGAGAGAATGTGGAAGGAAAGAAGGGTTGTGAGGGTGCGGGAGAGTGGAAGGCAAAAGAAGGAATAAAGGAGAAGGAACAAGGGAGATGGATGGAAGATGAATGAAGGAATGAGAGAGAAGGATGGCAGATCAAAGAAAGAATGAAAAAGATAAAAAAGAATGATAATGGCTCATTACAAGGGCAGATCTTTGGCTGCAGCGTTGAAGATCTCTACACTGCCTGGGAGAGAGACTAAAGGTGGAAGACAGAGTGGAAGGTGAACAGGAGAGAAAGGGAACTGGAAAGGAAAGGGTGACGATGGAGTGAAAGTGAGTATGAGAGAGTGAAGGTAGATGATTTAGGAAGGAGTGAAAGGCAGACACAGAATAAGGAGGATGGGAGAGTGAAGGAAGACTTAGGAAAGAATGAAAGGCAGTGGGAGAAGGAAGGACGAAAGCATAGAAAGGAGAGAAAGATAGAATGAGAGGGAGTATAGGAGAGAGAAAGAAGGAAGGTTAGGATAAGGAAGAGTTAGGAAGAGTGCGGGAGTGTGAAGGAAAATGGCTTAGGAAGGAACGAGGAAGAGGCAGCGAAGGAGGGTTGTAGGATATGGAAGGAAGAAGGTTATGGAAGGAGTGAAGGAGGGTTGTAGGATATGGATGGAAGAAGGTTATGGAAGGAGTGACGGAAAGCCAACTCGCCCGTCCATTAGGATATTAACACACGCACTCCTATACCCTTGTTGACATTACTCACATCATCTCTCTGTTTTGCTCCTGTGCTTCAACTTACTTTTTGTTACCCTCACTCTCTCATATCTGGCTC